>JANAVB010009598.1:8954448-9044840 GCA_029216955.1 Iris pallida
TTCAACTTGACTGCTTAACATGTTAAATGAAATGATGTTGAGATGTTGCCTTTCCATAAGTGTTGCTATAACATGGTTAACATGATTACACCAAGTATGCTACAATGTTGCTTTACATGTTTATTGCTATAACATGCTTAGCTTGTTGCTTCAATGATGCTTCACTATGAACACTGCTTAATCATGGCAAACATGCTAAACTATTAAAATAGAAGTAAAATGTGAGAATACATGTTGCCCAGGATTTATTGTTGCTTTCACATGAATAATGCTACTACATGTTAACATGCTTCAATGTTACTGGTCATGAACCATAAATTGATGCTAGGCCCTAAATAGAAATATCACTATTAATAAATGTTTGTTCACATGACTACTTAGTATTGGTTTAGGCGAGTAGGCTGGTTCTGCTCGCCAGTACATAGATGATGTACTGACCCACGTTGTGGGCACTCTTTTTGGGTGCTCGTGCTTGGGAAGTTCAGTACACGAAGATTGGCTTGATCGGTTCCGCGGCATCGAAGATTTGTTGGGCATGCAGAAGCTCTCCTTGCAATAGATGATGTCTTCTATTTATAAAGGACATAATGTATGGAACATTGTATATCTGTTGTAATAGTGACTTGTAAGCCAAGTCGGCATATCCAGTTGTAAGTCAAGGTGTCAAGTATCAAATGTAAGCCTAAATGGCAATGTATTTCAATGGCTATCAAATGTATAGTGAGATATGTTGTAAACTTTGCATTCTATTGCAAGTCTTGTACTCTTTTTCAATTATCAATAATGTGTTATATTCAATAAGAAAGAATGTCCTCATTATCTTCAATTTGTCTGCTTCTGCCGCAACGATGTATTCTATTTGAAGATTATCAATTATTTACCGTCTTTGTCTTGTACAAGTGCAATATCAGACTTGTACGATATCACGTCCAAGCGAGGATGATCGGTTCCCAGAGATAAATGTGAGGACGAATGACTCGGCGGAATCGGGACGGGACATTTAGGCCCGAGAATAACATTCTCATTCCCATATTTTGTTAGGTTGGAAATATGTAGTCGAAATTTTTTAAATTTTTTCATTCCCATGTTTGGTTCAGACAAGAATGGGAATCATAATTCGTTTAGTTTACCACGAATACCCTTTCATAAATTTCATGATGCTACTATTATGTAAACATTAGTTAGTGTTATTAAGAGTAACACCGTCCAAAAAACTTGTAATTAATGTACCCGACTAACATTCTCATGAAAGATAAAATATTTCCAAAGGGAGCCTTGGATTTTACTTTTCCACATATTTGGGGATCTTAGACCATCTCCAATGGGGTTTTCTAAAATTGGGTTTCTATCCTACTTATCATTGTACTTTAAGAAAATTTCTATCCTAGTTGATAGAGTTTCGATATAGAAATTGCACATATAAAAAAAAAAATACTCTCGAATGGTTCTCCATTTCTATTATAGGTGGCAAAAATTAAAGCATCCATTTAATGGTGTGGGAACCCATTTTAGTTGGTATGAGAGAGAATTTTTATGCGGATTTCTACATGTAGAAATCCTCATAAAATCTCTCCATTCTTCTTTACCGCCACATAGGATAGAAATTGTTATAGAAATTTTCATTGGAAGGTATTTTTTTCTAAAGTGGATTTTTACCATAGAAATAGGGGAAAGAAAAAAAAAACCTATTGGAGATGGCCTTAAGCCCTCTATATTCCCTCTCAATTCCTAATCCACGTATTTGGGAATCTTACTTACCAAACATGGATAGGAAATCCAAAACTCATTTTCAAGCCTTTAAAACTTGAACTAAATAGCCCCTTAGAGTAGGAAAGTAAATCCTTGGTTTTATGGGAGGAACCATTTTTTCCTCTAGTTTCCCTTTCTTTGGGTATCGTTTTTCTTTCCCTCCTCTTTTCCATTGGCATTCAAACATAAGGAATTAATTTTCTTTCTCAGGACCATGATTCCGTGAACCAAATCCACATATTTATCCAGAACATGCAAAAGATGGATGATAGAACTAACATAGAAGCACTCTCTTTGATCCCATATCTCTGGGACGAGAATCGTGGTATAATTAACCACACAAGTTATTGACAGTTAGGGTGCACTGTAGGGCGGTTCGGATCCTAGTTCGTGCAATCCGAGGTGTATGTAAGACGGCTACGGTATTGTTGAGTCTAAGAAACGCATACACCTACATCATGATTCTCCGGTGTCACACTTGCACACTTAATTTTCCAATAATGAGCACGTATACATGATAAATGGTGCGCAATACAAATATCATGCAGAAAAAGAACCAAAAAAAATAGTTTAGGTATTTGAAAACGGAGGAAATCTATTTGAGAATATTCATAATTTTAGTAGTTCTTTTATAGAATCCCGTACACAGCATATATATATATATATATATATATATATATATATATATATATATATATATATATATATAATCGAGACAGATTTAAAGAAAGAGCTGCGATCTAAATGTACGCCCACAGTTGAGGATACACGACCATCTTCTCAGTGAAACAGCAGACATAGATGCACCTCATGGAGAAGCTGTGATGCCAATGATAGACAATACGCACAAAACCATTTGCTATTTAATGCAGCTTCAGCTTATAAAGAGAGAGCAAGCAAGCGAGCGAGAAGGAAAGCTTGTCATGGCTTTTGCCTTGACATTACAGAACTCGAAGTCGCAGATCAGGATACCCCACTTTGCTTTTATATATAAAGAGCGAGCAAGCAAGCGAGCGAGCAGGAAAGCTTGTCATGGCTTTTGCCTTGACATTACAGAACTCGAAGTCGCAGATCAGGATACCCCACTTTGCTTTTATACTTTTCAAAGAGTTCCTCCATGGCTGAAACAAACCGTGCATGGACATCGTTCACCTGACAAAATAAGCAAGACGAATCACATTCAGTTGGCAAATTTCTTAACGCTCGAAGTTACCAATTAAGTTTCTATATTAGTAGTGTCTCTTCTGCTCCTTGATATATTTGATAGCAACAATCTATCTAGGTTGCAAAGATACTCCTCCAGAGGATTGTATCCGTGTTTGTATCCATATCTGACACCTATCAGACACAATACTTCCACAACAATCATGCTAGATCAGGGCCAACCAAGTGTAGATTCAAGGGAAACCCTAAACAGGGTGTGACCCTATGATTGAGATACGTATCCTCTCTATAAATTTCCGAACCTTGTTACTATCAAATACACTTATAAATATATTAAAATTTAAAAGCAGAGAAATTTTTTGGGAAAGTCGAAAGTTTATATTCTCAGATACGTATCCTCCCTATGATTGAGATACGTATCCTCTCTATAAGCAGCTTTTGGGAAAGTCGAAAGAGAAATTTTTTAGGAAACAGCTTTGGGAAAAGAGAGATTTTCTGCTCTCTGAAAGCAGAGTTTAAAAACTGTTTTCGGAAAAAAAAAAAAATCAAAGTTTATATTCACAGATGTCAACATCCAAACACTATCTGTTTTACTTTTGACGTTTAAACTCCTTAGTGTGGAGTTTAATGTCCATCAAACAGACCCCAAGTCATTAAGGAATACAGGAAAATGTTTTGAGCTGGAAAACTTAAGGTTGGATGAATTACTGGCTTATGGTTTTGAGTCAGGGACTAGGATTAGCAATAATCAAGAGGGAACTCTATGAAGAAGTTGGAAAATAATTAATACAAGGATGAGTGTTGAGAAACTGTAAACCTTAAATTAATGTTTCAGGTACAAAATAACATCTACAACACAATCGGAAAAAATAAGCTCTACTAGAACAATGAAACTTCATAAACAATATATCCTGTGACCCTCCTATATATAGAAGGAAAAAGAGAACAAATTCATTGGTACAAAATTGCATCTACAACTTGATCAGGAAAAAAAAACTTCACTGACTTTGTATATCCTTCAACTTTTTTAGTCTATAGTCTTGTCCCACATTAGATAGCCATCCATCTAATGAAATTAATATGTTTAGTTGAGTCGTTCTCTTTCTCAGCATGGTGTCAGAGAAATAGGCTTATTACTGTCATCCTCGTCTCCTTCTGGGCAAAGAACTACAACTCATTCTGAGCCTCATCGTCCCATCTTGGACAGTTGGACCCTGCTCATCCACCTGCCGCTATTGCTGCTGACCTGGCACCTACATAGGGTGTATAGTAGTATAAACAAGAGGCTGTCAGCAGAATCCTGTGGTTTCCTCTTCTACTGCACTCATTGCTCCTTTGCCTCGTCTGTTGGGCCCAATGACTGTCCTAATAGTAGTTTGTAAGAAGACGAGATCTTGCACTCCGCATCCTCTAGCTCACTTTATGTCTTATTATAGACTCTTCTAAATATATAATATTGTGAGCAGCATGCAAACAGTTGACTAGATAATCAACTACTACTTAACTACTTCACTACTGTCCGAAAACATGCAAGTTTCTGAACTAATCTAACATAGGAAAGGCATCATGGTTCTTGTTGTTGTTAAAATGTTTTTTGTTGTCGGCTGAATAGTGTTTTGTCCCAGAATCTTGCAGGTGCTGTAACATAAGTTCGTCTTAATATGGCCTTAGTTATACGAGGCTGCTGTTTGATGTCTATGTTAGATATTGGACAAGTTTTGGGATGCATTTTACTTAGATATATTCTTTCATTTGCTGGTCGGTTAGCTTCTTTGAAACTCCTTGGGGCCATTTCGAGGTTGATCTTGTTACACTGGATTTGTGTATCGTGGTGAAGAATGAGGGAGGATATGTTTGGGGATTTTTGTTTAAACAATGAATCTAGAGTAGATGAATAAATTATATCAGGAACTTTTTATCAAAATTTCAATCAGAACAAGAACAGAAGTGCAGCAGAATTTCAGTAATTTGTTTATGCAATCACTTTAGTATGGAATAGTCTTCACTAACAAGAAAATTGCTCTCATTTTCAAAGTTACCTTCTTCAAGAAATAATGGTGTCCCATTGCAACCGACACATTTTACCACACTGGAAATTATCTTCACAACTAGATAGAGAGAATTTGATCTTTTGCAACCTCCGTAACATACAAAAATAGATCTACACATATTCCTCATCTCTACTGCCATATACGGATCCTGTAGAAAGGCATATGTCATAGTTTATCTACTTTATTGCATCAGATATTCCACACTTTAGGCTGTGTTTGCTTTGGTGGAAACTGAAGGAAAGGAAAATGAGACAATTTCACGTAGAAATGGAACCTATTTTGTGTAGGATCAAGTTTCATTTTCCTTTCCTTCCCCCACATTCTTAGCAACCAAGGACAGCCTTAAAGATTGTACAAGACAATGTTTCTTAGTGCTTGTAACCCACTTCTAAGACCTTTAAAGAAATTTATCTTCTTTCTTATACAGTATACCTTTTACATTCTGTGACCTAGATATTAGTATGTTATCATTTATTTTATTAAGAAAATACAAGAACTAAGTCAATTTGAAATGTGAATCAAGCACGAATCACCCTTTTCTTACCCTAACATAAATAATTATTGGCAAATTAAGGACATATCTAAGATGCACTGTTCTTACCTCATCTGCAGTTGGATGAGGATTTCTCTCTAGCTCAATTGGTTTACCCACGACAACATGCATAGGTTGCCGGAATGGTATTGGTAACCTATTTATGAAGATTACAGAAGTTTTTAATAAAGAACCAAACAATTGAATTCACAAAAGAGAACTCAATGACAGCAACTTGATAAATTAACAAACAAGTGAATAAGAAAGTTTATTAATTTACCCAAATCTTCCCCACCAGAATATGACAGGAGTGAACTTGATTGCTCTTGTAATGTGCATAATTAGTTTCCCATTAGGCTTCCACCACTTGTACACATAACTCTGTGCAAAAAGTACAAAAATAAATAAGTATATCCGAGTTAGGTAAGCATATTTGCAAACCTGTTGGGTTCTGAAACAGAGAGAACAGATTTTGCATCTTCTGACTCCTTGGCATGCAATGAATGCTATATTTCCTCTTGGGTAACATCTTTCCTTATATCATGGCCTCCTCGAGATGTGTTCATAGTTCATACCTGGCCGAAGCAAAAGACCGGGATAATAGGTCGACCCATCTCAATAGCTATCCGCACAAATCCCTTTCTTGATTTCAGGAAAGCAACCTAATGATTACAAAACCTTATTAAATATAAACCAGGACGTAATTGCATTAAGGTGGAGGAAAGTTTATACAAGAGCACAAGTTCAGGAATGGAGAATTGCAAGCACTAAAAAAGGCTAAGAAACCAAAGAATAACCCATAGATGCAGATGGCATTGCTTAATATCTCTCATCATAAACGCCATGAAACCCATATGGATCAAAAATAAGGAAGTTGCTGTATTGAATACCTATGCATCAAGACTCGAAGTAAACAATGTTACAGGGAACACAAATAGTGTCCATTTCTTGATCGTGAACAAATAAAACCTTCAAGTCCTTTTGAAATTTAATCCACATAGTTAGATCAAGATTAAGAAATCTGCATTCTCAGAAGAGAACATATGCCTTTGACGTTTAGATAGTACCTATAGTATCTTTGACTCGAACAGAGAAATTAACTTTCTTTAAGCTTCACTTTATAATATGTATCTTGACACTCCATTTCGGAAATAGGACAAGCCTGTGTGGGGCCCTCAATCCATGATTCTTTACACTATTCTACTATGTGAAAGAAATTATATGGTACCACTCCACAGAAATGTTCAGATGTTAAAGTCAAAACTGCTTATGGCTAGTAAATTGGAGACAAAAATGAATGACAAGCATCTATTAATTGTAAGGAAACTATCGTCATGCTCTTTAGTATGACCTTCCCACAGGGTCTTACCTGTCTGTGTACACACATTATCGTGCGCTTGGAAAGGGGTGCAGGAGTAAGGTGTGTCGGTAGTTGGTTTAGGGATGGCATGGAGTTCATTGCCTCGAAGAAGAAACAAACTTAAGAGAAAATGACCAGTTAAAAAAAAGGAAGACTTAGGCCCCTGCAGAGGAAAAGCTTTATCCCAGTGAATAGAAGATGCTCAGCTCCGCACAACATAGGGATTGACACGCTTTCCGGAAGAACAGAGGATCCAGCATGCAGGACATGACGATTATTAGACTTACTTTTAATAACATCACTATATGACCTTTCTTGGCTAGGATCTGTAGGAAGTCATGAAGATATCTATACGCTTGTAAAGAGGATGATCAAGTATATAAGAACCACATACAAGGCTACTCAAGGAGACATACCACAGGTTGAAGGAGTAGGGATAAATTCTAGTTGAGGTATCTATTTTACTAGTGCATATTCCACAAACTAATTTTCAATGGGAACTTGCTAGAAAATTTTATAAATGTTTCCAATGGGAACAACTAGGAACGCGGTGAGATCCGAACTGGAGTTTATCCATGAGATATGATATTGGGCTTGGACCATACAACTTAAAAGGGGAATCCCTTGTCAAGTCAAGTCAAGGATATTATATATATATATATATATATATATATATACACACACACACACACACACACACACACACACACACACACACACCCCCCTCATCCTCCCACTTTCTACTTGATGAGGGACGAAACTTTCTAGACAAGTCCCTTTATGTCCACACCAAATAACTTGTGAATCTTGAGCCCTCAACAAATGTGAGAAAATACCCAACAACCTCCACCTTAGTTCGTATCTTGATAAGCACACGTAACTAGGAGATCCAACATATTGTCATCTCGATCCATTCGAATACAAAGTTAAAATCACACGTCTACACCAGAAATAAGTGCTAACCACACGTGTTGCCCTCCAATTTGGGCTCAGAGGCTAGACCCACCTTTGAAGTCAATCTGTATAGTTCCTCCAACCTTAGATCCCATACTAGGACCACCTTATGAAAAAGCAAATAAACCGTATAATCCCTCTAACCTTAGGTCCCCATATCTGGACCACCTTATGGAGATGCTGTAGTGTCCCGTCCCAACTTCGTGTCCCGTTCCTCGTTCGCGGAGAACGTGGTTAAGGAACGTTGTCGTTAACGTTTGATCGGGACAGATTGAATCAAGATCATTTCCTCGTTATAGATTGGCTTCTTCGGAATCAAATCTCATATTCGGCGGTTTGCGCCTCGAGGAAGGACTCTGCGGCTCAGTCGGGAGAGACCTCCCGCTGCTCTATTTTTCATGCCACACTTGCTTCTTTGGCTTTGGTTTTATAAATACGTTTTCGTGAATATTTTTTGATGGATTTAATTGCTTGCGTTCTTCGAACTTCTCATTTCATATCGAACTCAGAAGAGAAGGGTAGAGTGTTGATTCGTTGCTTATGTAATTGCAGGTGATCGCGTAGGCGGCGTCTAGTGCAACAGATCTTCTTCCTCTCGCCTCAACCAATCAAGGTGAGTGGCTTGACCCTCTCCCCTTTGACCCTATTGTTCTTCAATCAATTGATGATACCAATATAAATAGAATGCTAGATGAAGATGCAAGGACACGAATGTTTATTTCTAATGAACTGTTGCACGATTTCTCACATAAACTTGTTATAGAACTGCTATGTCATGACTCTACTACATGTTTACTTATGTATACCTATTATAGAACTGTGTTAAGAAATAATTGAATAAGGAAATAAATGTTGCAACAATAAGACGGGGTACATGGAAATAGTTTTATGAATACGTAGACCATGCTTGAGTAATTAGTTTTAGTCTAGCACTGTCATGGACTAGAAATTTACAATATTGTACCGCAGGTATTCAGGGATTTTCAGCGGGGCTCGCTACCCGCGCTAAACGGATTGTCGTCCAAACCAAGCTATATGTCCAGCATAGCTTGTCATGCCAGTGACGTCCACAAATTTACAATATTGTAGTTAATTTATCAACATGACAAGAAAGAACATGGTAAGATTTCCACTGCAACAACACGCTCTGTCGTGGGTAAGTTCATCGTAGTTTACACTGCTTATGCCCTATTCAACTCCTTACATAAAAATTATTAGGATGGCTAGAAAGATCACTAAACTTAAATGAGAGTGTGGAACTTTAATTAGTCACTCATTAGTACTGATCCTTGCATGCTTCACATAACTTCTTGAACAAATGAGAGCGTGGAACTTTAATTAGTCATTCACTAGTACACAGCAATGTACTGATCCTCGCTCTCCACAGGTGTACTAGGAACTAGGAAGGACGTGCCATCTAACAAGGCGACACTCGTGCATTTTGGAAGCCTTGCTCGTATGCGAGAAGGCTTGAATCAAATCCTTTTTGCATGCCGCTATGGAAAAGAAAATGCGAGCGCTTCGGAAGAACCATACATAGGACTTGGCAGATTTGTCTACTAGTAAGAAGACAGTAGGTTGCAAATAGGTGTTCACCATCAAGGTGAAATCAGATGGCACATTTGATCGTCTGGAAGCTCGTCTTGTGGCCGAAGGATATTATTAGACGTATAATGAAGTTATTTTAAGACTTTCTCCCCAGTTGCTAGGATGACCTCTATGATTGCTCATATTGTTGGCTGTCCGCTATAATTGGCCCTTATTTCAGTTGGATGCAAAGAATATATTTCTTCATAGGGACTTTGAAGAAGTATATTGCTGCAATCTCCTGGATTCGTTGCAAGGGACGTAAAGTGCGTTAGCTACGTAAAGCACTATACGGCCTTAAACAATCACCTCGTGCTTGGTTTGCTCGATTTACATATGTTGTTACACAGTTTGGAATGTGTCAAATCAAAGAAGGATCATTTGTATTCTACCGGCAAACATCAGTCGGACGAGTCCTACTTGGTATCTATGTTGATGACATCATGATTACAGGGGATGACAGTCAGGGTATTGCAGAACTGAAAAAGTTTTTGGACAAACAATTTCAGACTAAAGATATAGGAGCATTGAAGTACTTCTTGGAAGTTGAAGTTACACGGGGTGAGCGAGATATTGTAATGTTTCAGAGAAAATATATTCTTGACATATTAACCGAAGCAGGAATGATAAAAACTAAGGAAACAACCTCATTCATGGATTCAGGGTTAAAGTTGTCCCAGATAAAAGGATACAAATCACCAATATGGATCAGTATCGTCGGCTGGTTGGAAAACTAAATTACTTGGCGATTATGACTCGTCCGGACATTTCTTTTGTTGTAAGTGTAGTCAGTAGATTTATGGCTTCCCCACAAGTTCTACATTGGTCGACAGTTCTCAGGATCTTGCGTTATCTAGCTCAGAATCTTGGGAAAGAAATTCGGATGGAGAATCAAAGGCATACTCATCTCGAGTGTTTTACAGATGCTGACTGGGTGCAAGTCTTATAGATCGACTTTCTACATCCGACCACTCAGTATTCATTGGTAGAAATTTGGTGTCATGGAAGAGCATAAAGCAGAGTATTGTCTCACAACAAATTCGGAAATGAAATACCAAGCTATTGCACATGGCACAGCAGAGGTGCTATATCTGCAGCATCTTCTAAAAGAGATGGGAGAAAAATAGGATTTGAAGCAGCATATATGTGGTGTGATAAACAGTCTGCTATACATATTGCTACCAATCCAGTATTTCATGGAAGGATGAAACACATTGAGATCGACATCCACTTCGTCCGTGATGAATATCAAAAGAGGATGATAACCTTTCACCACGTGAGAACTGACAATCAGATAGCTGATATGTTTACGAAATCACTTTTCGGCCCTCGTAGTCAGTTTCTTTGTAACAAGCAGGACATGATTGATATATATGCTCCAGCTTAAGGGAGGGTGTTGAGTATTAGTTGTTTAGTCCCACATCTGATAGAGAATAGTGAGAAGACTAGTCCCCTTCTATATACGTAATCTCTCATATCAATAATATTTATCCGATTATTCCCTCTAATATTAGTCATTTACTCATTTAATAGATTTCTAATTTGGGGTTTATTTTCCAAACCGCCATATGGTAAGCCTATAAAAGGCACCAATATACAAGGTTTAGAGGAATCCTGAATATTATTATAATTCATCTTAAAAGCTTACTTGTTATACTCCAATTCTTCTCGTGGATTTGAAACCAGTCGCGGGAAACCGATTGATTCGAGGACCGAAGGCGTTCGTTCTTGCGGAGCCAGTTATGAAACTTGCTCAAGTAGATCAATTTCGACGCAGCAATGTTGCCTCCTACCATCATCTCCATCAGCAATTCCTTACAACAATTATATTGCAATCTTGTTGTACATCAGTTGTCTACTTTCAAGTTCCACCATCTTATTCCTCTTTTCTTGTCTATTCTAGTCTCTCTTCCATTTCCTAATACTAATACCTTAGACCATCAACCTAACCTATATTGAGTGGTTAAGGTCTCTCGAATAATTTCCTAATCTTTTTACATGCTAGTTTATCAACCTTCCTAGCAAGAAAATAATCTACCGTGATAATATTAGAACCTCCTTTTGGGTCTGATTGGATTGAGAGGGAAAAATGAGCAGACTTAAATAGGGTTAACTGAAGGAAGTTAAATGAGGGGGGAGGGGATACATATAACATTGCTTGGATTGAAGGGAGAGTTAAGTGGGATGTATTTAATCTCTTGCTTGGATTGGAGGTTTCAAGTAGTATGAGGATTAATAAAAATACAACAGTTACCAAAACCTTTATAAACAGATGAAACATTTTCTTATCAAAAGATGCATAAAAAACTTCGAAATTGTTTTTTTTTTCTTATCAACAAATGCATCAACATATTTTTCTTTTCATTTAGATTGTTTTTTTATGTGGAATGGATGTGAATTAAGAATCAGCAAATAACTTGAATTAAAAGTAGGTTCATTTAAATCTCTACTAATTACCAAACAATTTCTAGGTCGCCAAAATTAATGGTTGTATTAGGCAAGAGATCATAAGCTAGCATGCAACCTTAGATTTTATAGAGAATTGAATCAAGCTACCACGAAATCAAAATAGTTCTCTATTTAATAAATAGATTGATAACTACAAATCACATTTTCTTTGATTTTGTAGAAGCACTCAAGTTACAGGTGGATCAGCAGTTTATTGATAGTATATTAGATAATAGGTGTAGTAGTCATACTTAATTGATTTAGAGTGAAGAGGAAGACTAGGATTGGAATGTTGAATGATTACCGGGAGGAAGGGGCTGCTGATTAGGCTTGTGTACGCAGCGACTGCTGTTAAGGCTGCTGCTACTGCTGCGTTAGCTATTGTTACTGTAGCGTTGGCTGCTACTGCTGCGTTGGCTGCTGTTACTGCTGCTTTGGCTGCTTCTGCTGGTGGTTTGGGCCTGCTGTAGTGCTGTCATTGCTGCGGAACTGCTGCTTCGCTGCTGGAAGGAAGGAGGGGAGAGGGTGGCTGAGGGAGGCTTAGAAGGATGAGGAGTTGACCATCACAGCCATAGAAGGTAAGAGTTCTTTTAAGGAAAATTCTTTTCATTCATTCATTCATTGCCTTTTCATTCCACAAACAAAGATATAAATAGGCTTTCAAAACAACCACTCAACTAACTAACAAATTCCTAAGGAATAGGTAAGTTGCAACTACAAAACAACCATAACCATCTCCCTCCTAAAAATTAGGTAACAAGTAGGAAACAAAATAACAAAAAAAAACAGAATAACAAGTAAAATCTGAATTCAAATTTGAACTTAAACGATGTCATCATCGATTCTTCCGGGGTGAAAAGAATTTGGCTCTGGCGAAGGACTCTCATAGCTATTATCATAGTACTATGGATCAAATGTTAATCCATAATGAGGCCGTATCGCATCGTCTTCTGCGTTGGTAAGTCTTCGTAATTGGGGGCCTGCGGTCCTCATTAATTCTTCCGGGGTGGAAGAAATGCGGCTCTGATGAGTGACTCCAGTGGCTGCTGTCGTAGTACTCCAGTAAATCTGGATCAAGCTGCTGCTGCTTCTCAAGTGTAATCCACGAGTCATCAGATTCCGGTCGACCTCTCCATCGAACCAAGTAACACTGACAACCACCATCTCCAGTAGAGATGATTTGATCATCCAATATTCTATCAATATGATCTGCTGATTGGGACTATGGGAGTGAGGGTAGTGGTGGGAAACTCTCTGGAATATGCTCAAGGGTAGGCTCATTTGAATCCACAAGTGAATTTTCTGGACTAATTGGAGGACTTTTGTAAGCCATCAGATCCTCAATATTAAATGTAGAACTGATCCCGAATCCATGTGGTAAGTCAATGACGTATGCATTCGATCCACTTCTCTGCAAAATTCTAAATGGTCCTGCACTGCGAGCATGTAATTTCTTAACGGATCATTGAAGAAACCGCTCCGGTCTAATCCAGACCATAACATAATCACCAATTTGGAAGTTGGAACTCAATAAATTTTTTATTTATCAGCAGAAGACTTATATTGAGCATTACTTAATTCAATTTTTTTACTGATTTCTTTATGCAAATTATGAACATGTTCGGCAAATGCAGATGCACAATCAGAAATCCTAGAGTGCTGAGACATAGGAATGAGATCTATGGGCCTAAGTGGTTTGAACCCATACACAACCTGAAATGGACTCATATCTATGGCCTATTAACTGAACAATTATATGCAAACTCAGCTCTAGATAAAATGAGATCTCAATTCCTGATATTTTCCACAACCACGCAACGTAGAAGATCCCTAAACTCCTATTAACCAGCTCAGTCTGCCCATCAGTCTAGGATGATAAGTTGTTGAAAATGTCAACTTTGTTCCTATCTGGTGCCATAGGATCTTCCAAAAATAGCTTTGAAACTTAACGTCCCTGTCGGAAATAATTGTTTTTGGTAATCCATGCAATTTAACGACTTCATCGAAATAAATTCTAGCAATTTTGGAAACGCCTAACGTTTTAGAACAGGGCAGGAAGCGGGCCATCTTCGAAAAACGGTCTACTACCACAAAGATGGAATCGTGTTTCATAAGACTCTTCGGTAGACCTAACACAAAATCTATACTAACATCTATCCATGGGCGGTTAGGTACAGGAAGCGGAGTGTACAAGCCCTGTATTTTATTTTTGTTAATTAGCTAGTTGACAAGTATGACACTGACCGATGAGTTTCGCAACATCTCTTTTGACATTAAGCCAGTAAAATTGATCCTCAACAGCTTCTATAGTCTTTTTCGCCCAAAATGACCGGACAAACCACCTACATGTAATTCTTACACCAAAAAATCTCTCAGTGACATACGTAGGATACATAGCTTGCTAAATCGAAATAAATAGCATACATCAATAGAAAGCCATCTATCTCACGAGTCAACCCATCTCTTAAAAGTATATAAATATCACCAAAATCAGGGCACGACTCGTACTCCTCTTTGACCTTTTCAAAGCCAACAACTTCAGCACTCATGCCAGACAGTACAGTTATACATCGGCTAAGCGCATCCGCGACTTTGTTCTCAACTCTCACCTTATGTTTTAACACGTAAGTATATTGTTGCAAGAACTCAACCCACATACCGTGTCTAGCATTTAATTTCTTCTGGGAGTTAAGGTATCTCAAGACCTCGTGATCAGAATAGATAACAAATTCATGCGATAGTAAATAATGTCGCCAATGGCGAAGGGACTGAATGACTACATAAAACTTATTATCATAGGTGGAATAGCGTTGCCTGACCTCGTTCAATTTTTCACTAAAGAAAGCTACCGGATGTCCTTCTTGGGCCAAGACCCCACCTACGCCTATGCCTGAAGCATCACATGCAACCTCAAACACTTTCAAAAAATCAGAAAGGCGCATAATAGGAGCCTTCTTTATCTTTTTTCTTAATTTCTTTGAATGGTTTGGCAGCAGCAGTTGACCACTCAAAAGCTTCCTTCTTTAAACAATCGGTTACAGGGGCCATAGCGGTGCTAAACCCTCGTATAAACCGACGATAGAAAGTTGTTGGCCCGTAAAAACTCCTAACATCTCTTAACACTATGGTGCTCGGGCCACTCTATAATTGCCTTTATCTTCTGGGGATCGACAGAGATTCCCGCAGGAGATACGACAAACCCCAGAAAAATAATCTCCTCAACAAAAGATGCACATTTCTTAAGGCTCTCTTTGCGCAATGTGGCACACACTTGTCTCAGATGTTCTACATGTTGGTCCTTAGATTTTGACTGTAGATAAGTATATCGTCAAAATACACAACCAAAAATCTATCCATAAATGGCCTAAGCACTTGCGTCATTACTCTCATAAAGGTGCTAGGGGGCGTTGGATAGTCCAAAGGGCATGACCAACCACTCGTAAAGACCGTCTTTTGTCTTGAGTGCGGTCTTCCATTTATCCCCTAGACGAATACGAATCTGATGGAATCCACTTCTGAGATCAATCTATGAAAAAATAGTACCTCCTGACATCATATCTAACATATCGTCCAGTCTGGGAATCGAAAAACAGTACTTCACCGTTATTTTATTGATCGCGCAGCTATCTACGCACATCCTCCAGGTACCATCTTTTTTTGAAGTCAAAAGAGCAAGTGCCGCGCAAGGGCTCATGCTCTCCCAGATAAACCCTCTACCTAATAACTCTTCGACTTGTCGTCTTAACTCTGCATGCTCAGTGGGATTTAGACGATAATGCAGCAGGTTAGGTAGGGTTGCTCCCAGAACAAGGTCAATAGCATGTTGGATGTCACGCATCGGTGGAAAACAGTTCGAAAGATCCTCGAGAAAAACATCCTTAAACTCCCCTAGGACAGGGATTGCTTCAGTTAGGACTTGCTCTTGGGAGTCTTGGCTACCACGTTAGATGCAATAGCGTTAACGCAACTCCCACTATCCAAGATCACCTTACATGATTGATTATCAATTCTAATAAAGGTGTGGAAAATGGAGGTACGACGCCAATCGTCAGTATCGCTGGCTTGTTATAAGACACATTGAACAACACTAAGCCTAGAATTTTCGTGCCCCTATCAAAATTCTCATAGGTCGAGGGACTCTTAATGAGACCCATATATCCATCGTCTTCAGGACGATCATCCTCACACTCTCCTAGATATGGTTCATGTTCGACTAGGTTGTCATCTTGGTCTTCGTCGGATTGTCATCTTGGTCTTCGTCGGATTGATCATCTACAATGAGGGTTCGAGTCCGACACTGATGTGCGTAAGGACCATAACCATGACACCTATAACACTCAGTACGAGGATTGGCCTTAGGAGCACCCAAGTAAACCCTTTTCATTAGGGTTTCTTGGCGACGATAGTACACTAGGTTTTGGCTTGGGTTGGGATTGATTAAACCTAGGGTTTGACTCGTTGGGCCTGTTAGAGGTAGGCCATGAATCACTGAATCACATTGCCTATTGAAATAGGGTCTTTGAAATCGGTCAAGGTCTTTGAAATTGGTCAAGATCCTCAACCAATTGATAATCATGCTCTAATGACGTAACTCAAACAGAAACAATTCACGTTGCGAGTCATCTCGAAGGCCAGACCTAAACCTAGAAAGGGTCATTCCATCCACATCGAATTATATATTCGTTGAATTTGGAGATGTATTTCGTGACAGGACGATTGCCTTGGATCAGTTTCTGACATTGGTCCAAGAGCCTTTGCCGGTAGGAATTTGGCAAATACTTTTCTTACAACTTTCCTTTCATCTACTCCCATGTAAGAATGGGTTCTTGTTTTCTTTGTACCAACAACTACTCAACATTTTGCTAATGCAACTTAGCTTGTCCAACAAGCTTCATTGTGGCCAACCGGACTTTCCTAGTCTCAGACATGTCATATCACCTAAAATAGTGGTCCATGATTGTCATCCAGTCGATGAAAACTTTTGGGTCCAGCTGACCGTCAAAAGTTGGCACTTCTATCTTAACGCTTCTCATCAAGGTTGTAAAAAGCGCTAGGCGCTAGTCGGACGGGCACCTTTCACCTAGCGCCTAGCCTGCCTAGGCGGCTACCTAGATCTAGGCGGTTCAAAAAAAAATCCAAAAAAATCTACTAAAAATTGCAGAAAAATCCACAAAACCCTAAAACATGCCTAGTCGGACGTCGGAGGGACTAAGCGAACATCGGCCAGGCACCTGGCGCCTAGGTGGCCGCCTTTTAGAACAAAGCTTCTCATTATTCTCTCGTCTTGTAAATCTTGATGAGGTCTCGAGGGTAGCATATAGTATGATATCTAACGGGGTCATTCTGACGGTGATCAAAGACTATAGGTGTATCTTTATCCAGATTATCTTGTCGTTGCCTATAGTCTTGATGTCCAACTGGGTCATCCCTACAATGATCCAAACTCCAATGCCTGTCTTTATCTACCTCATGATGGTCACTAACTATGATGCTCGCGTTCTAGTCTTTCAAGTCGGTTTCTAGTATCTTCATTAGATGTTCTTAGCGCATTGACATCTTTTTCCAAGTTAATTAGGCGATTTAGAATTTCTTGCAACATTTGATCTTGTTCAGGGACCATATTAGGAGTGGATTGGTATTGCCTACCGCTACGGGTACTCATGCAATGTGATATGGGTCTTAACAAAATTCTATATGTTCGTAATGCACAAATTGAAAGAATCTAATGCAAACGAAACCTAAAGCATGCTCTGATACCAAAAATTGATGCGGAATGGATGTGAATTAAGAATAAGCAAATAATTTGAATTAAAAGTAGGTTCATTTAAATCTCTACTAATTATCAAACAATTTTTAGGTCGCCAAAATTAATTGTTGTATTAGGCAAGAGATCATAAACTAGCATGCAACCTTAGATTTTATAGAGAATTGAATCAAGCTACCACGAAATCAAGATAGTTCTCTACTTAATAGATAGATCCATAACTACAAATCCCATTTTCTTTGATTTTGTAGAAGCACTCAAGTTATAGGTGGATCAGCAGTTTATTGATAGTATATTGGATAATAGGCGTAGTAGTCATATTTACTTGATTTAGAGTGAAGAGGAAGACTAGGATTGGAATGTTGAATGATTATCGGGAGGAAGGGGCTGTTGATTAGGCTTGTGTACGCTGCGACTGCTGTTGAGGCTGTTGCTACTGCTGCGTTGGTGGCTGTTACTGCTGCGTTAGCTGCTACTACTGCGTTGGCAGCTGTTACTGCTGCTTTGGCTGCTACTGCTGCTGGTTTGGGCCTGCTACAGGCTGCTGTTGTTGTTGTGGTATTGTTGCTTCGCTGCTGGAAGGAAGGAGGGGAAGGGGGAGGCTGAAAAGGAGGAGTTAACCATCACAGCCATAGAAGGTAGAGTTCTTTTAAGGAAAATTCTTTTCATTCATTCATTCATTGCCTTTTCATTCCACAAACAAAGATATAAATAGGCTCTCAAAACAACCACTCAATCAACTAACCAATTCCTAAGGAATAGGTAAGTTGCAACTACAAAACAACCCCAACCATCTCCCTCCTAAAGACTAGGTAACAAATAGGAAACAAAATAACAAAAAAAACATAATAACAAGTAAAATCTGAATTCAAATTTGAACTTAAATGATGTCCTCATCAATTTTTATCAACCTTGAAAATTGTTTTTTCCCTCATCAACTCAACATGCATTATGGACGGTTTTCTTATCAATAATGAGTAATAAAGTATGAGAAAGCTATAAGAGACAGAACACACCTGAACAAAGTCAGAAAGCTACGGAGCAGCAGGTTGAAAGTAAGAAAAAATGGAAAAGAATGTCATAATACTTTTATAGCGCAACTAAGAGGTATTTATGAGTTTTTAAAACAAAACCCTCACTTTTTCTCGTTAACCCTCCGGTTTAGGGGGTTGAAAATGGACAAAAGAAGGCTAAACAAATCCTCACTTAAGCCTTTATGACTTCTCCTCCTAAACCCGCACCCTCAAACCAAGCAAGAATTTTCCCCCTCACTTAACTTCCCCTTTACTCTCTTAGCCCTCAATCCAAGCAAACCCTTAAAGTAATTAAATGTTCATCTCTCTTTTTAAAACAAGTGTTATTACAAGGTCATATGAGACTACAAAATCAATAATTTTATCACCCCTTTCATTCCTAGTTCGTACAAATAACCTTCATACACACTATCATTTAATGTCGGAATTATTTCACTAAAGGGTAGGTAACCTAACGGTTCAGACCCTGAAAGTCGTGATTTGGAGGTCCTAGGTTGAAAACTTATAGGTGATATAGCTTTTCATATTTGTTTCATTTTAAAATTAGTTTCATATCAAAAATTTCATTTTAATCATTTAAAATGGGAAGGCAACCTGTATTATATGTCTAGGTTACAGAAGCTTTTATAGTTAGTAAAATTTTCACTTTAACCATTTTTGTATGTCAATGCAAATTTGCAATGAACTCTGTTACCAAGTTTCCTCTCAGAGCTGAAGATGTAAGTTCACACAACAGGAATCAAATGCCTAAAGTACACTGGAAGAGCCATAGACTATGGTTTGAAGACAAACCTCAGAATCATAATCCATACGAAGCATCTCCTGAACACCACCAGGCACTACGATGCAACTATACCCTTCTTCCAAGTACGAACAGAAAGACTTTCTAGACGCTGGTACAGCCCCAAGCCATGTCCATATATGCCTTAAGAATGGTATGTAGAACACCTGTACACAGCATTAAAAAGAAACCCGAAATTAACATTATTGGCTAAAACATTAATCAACAATGTCCATGGAAGGAAACCTTACAGCACTACTGGCAAGGACCTTCGTCTTTGGCAACGGCATGAAACCAGCGTGACCGCAAAGAACACCGGCTCCAATTGGCAAAATTGAATGAGGCTCATATCCAAACACTGCAATCAACAAGTCCTCAACTAATTAGTATCAAATAAAATGATAAACCTTTTGTTTCTCTTCATTTAGGAAAATGATGATACTTTTAGCTAAAATTGCTAAAAGTGAGATGATACATTGAGGAAAATGATGACAAGTGTTAGAAACATAATTATGTAAATCTCTAGAGATTTGGTGAAGTGGCAGGGTCAGTTGCCAATTGATTTAGAGAAATTCAGGCTAAAATGTTCTCTTGCGTGCATTTTAAGCAAGATCTTAGCCGATGAAATGGGCATTCAAACTATGGAGGCATATTAGAATAATAAAGAAAAGAGTTTTTGTGCAGCATGTCACGGACTTTAGAATTTTTTTCCTACACTCCTGTCCATGCATCACACAAACTTCCTCCTCAAAGACCAATGCAAGCCTTTCCCCGAAGACTTAGCTAGATAGTTAAGACGAGAATGAGAAAATGTGGACAAAACATAGATTGGAATGTTAAAAATTTACTATATTAGAGAGAGTTTACAACTTTTTGGTTGTGAGGAACAAATGAGACCTCCTCACTTATATATTCTCAAGGTCTTTACATGGATGGCTAAGATTATGTCATTTGTCCTAAACGACTAGAAAAAAAATTTAGAACCTAGAAATTTACACTAAATAAGAAAAGTATTTACAAACAAGAAAATATCTACCCCTCTCAAAATGGTAGAAATTCTCAAAAGATTATATATGCAAGGAATATTCCAAAATTCATCTAAGAAATATCCAATAGGAATATCCAAGGGGTCTTTACAAAGAGTCCATGCAACTCTAGAGTATTCCGGAGACTTTCCTCAAATAACCTCTTGCCTTGCTAGGCTACGCAAAGTTGTTCGATAGAGCAAAAAATCTAATGCATAACAATCTTCCTCACATGTTTCATCGACACCCTCGTCGATGGGTGCACCAAATCTCCGAACGACTTCCACTCCCTTGTCGCTTGACGTGGTCATGGCCATCGCATATTGCACATTTTTCTTTCCAATGAGACCCTCTCTAGACTTGTTCATCTTCTCCTCAAGATTGAAAAAAATGATTCACGGCGACACCTTTTTTCGTGGTCTGCACCCTCCTTTATATGGAAAGAGCCTTGAGTGAGCTATCACGTCATCGATCCACCTTGTCTCGTAGGCACACAGTTTTTCATACATCCATGCATATGAGTCATATTGCAACTTTGTCGAACCGAGCATCCATCCTTTTTGTATCGCCACAACCTTGAGCGACTCCTTGCACAAGGCACTCCATTATCACACAAATGTCTCATCATTAGCTAGGCTCCTCCTTTGGCCAAAACATGCGCTTGCCACCGCGAGCAAGCTTCACCTTACTTGGGCTTCCTGTTCCTCGACCATACCCTCCTCGGCACGACCAAGGCCATCTCTCTATCCCTTGAAATCCTCCTGTTCGACACGGTTGAGCTTCTTCAATCTTTGCGTCGTGGGGTCCTCGACTATGTCATCGATACGACTAAGGCTATCCTCCTTCCCCACACATATCTTTATCGGCTTTGCCTCCTCGCAGTCTGCAACATGCTTCCTCTTGCCTGTGTCCAGCTCAATAGCATAATTCACCCAGAATTTCCTCCTGGGAAAACTCTTTTGCAACACCGCTGATCCTGCTCGACGGATCTTCCTCCTCGAAGTCCCCCTTCACCTTGAGCACCGCTAAGTAAGCCGTCTTTCCTTTGCTACCCTCCTCGAGCTGAATGACTGAGATGGATTCCCCTTTGATGGCTCACCTCGTGCAACATTCACCAAACACGACGAGCCTTCCTCCAACATGAAGCTGACGACTAAGTATGGAGCATTTGAACCGCCTATGCCACGATCAAGAAACCTATGCCAAGTATCACCTTGAAGTCATTCGACGATGTAGTAGTGGAATTGGTAACACCTAACCAATGTCTCACATTTAGGTGAACTCATTTGGCTACCCCTATACGGGGCGTGTCTATGAATTGACCACATTTATCTTGCTTGAATTATTCTCCAACACTAGATCCAAGTAACGGTTATCAGATATGTAGTTATGAGTTGCACATGCATCAAACAACGCCCGTGTGCTCATGTCATTGATCCTCATGTCAACATACATGAGCTTCGTGCTCGAAATCTGTGTTACAAAGGACTTGGCCTCAACAACGTAAAGTAAGCACAATGCTAACATATACATTTCATACTCCCCATGCTCCACCTCCTCGCTTCAGACGACATTTACTCGATTGCTCTTGTTCTAGCAATCCCGAGGAGAGTGATTCTCTCCACAAATGTAGAATGAAATTGTTCGCTCAGGCTGGATCTTTTCTCGCTTCTTCATATCCGACGAACCCTCTATAGGAGAGCTCCCATTCTCCCCTACCATTCTCCTTAGTGGTCTTCAACTAGGCCTTGGCTTTGTTGTCATTCCACCTATACTCGATGAGCCTCTCGATCGCTACCATGGCGGTGTTCAAGTCTTGTACTTTCTATCGCTTGAATTATCAAACCATCCACTGTTAAAATCCATCGAGGAAGAAGATAATTGATCCTCCTCACCCCATGATTCTCTCCACAAATGTAGAATGAAATTGTCCGCTCAGGCTGGATCTTTTCTTGCTTCTTCATATCCGACGAACCCTCTATAAGAGAGCTCTCATTCTCCCCTACCATTCTCCTTAGTGGTCTTCAACTAGCCCTTGGCTTTGTTGTCATTCCATCAATACTCGAGCCTCTCGATCGCTACCATGGCAGTGTTCAAGTCTTGTACCTTCTATTGCTTGAATTATCGAACTGTCCACTGTTAAAGTCCATCGAGCAAGAAGATACTTGATCCTCCTCGCCTCATGCTAGATATCTCGAGTATTAAATGTGTGAACTTCGCAATGTACAATTTGATGGTAGAGTGCAAACATTGTGAACGTTAAACATGTTCCGAACACAAAGAAGAACCTTATTCTTTGGGCGCATTGGACGAGACAGATTCAAGTTTCTTAGGCATGATTCAATTTTGAAAATTGTAAAAGGAAACCTAATTGTCATAAAGGGGCAACGTATGTCATCAAACTTGTATCGATAGCCCGAGAGCACGGTTACTGGTGGTGCAACCGCCGTCTCTGTAGAAAGAGGTAGCGGATACCACAAAGTTGTGACATAAGTGTCTTAGCACGAGTGAGAAAAGTCTTCTTGAGTTGCACAAAAGGGAGTTGTTGAAAGGTTTAAAAGACTGCAAACTTGACTTCTACAAGTATTACACGATGGGAAAGCAACATAAGGTAAGGTTCAAGCAGGCGTTGCACAAGACCGAAGGACTTCTTAATTACATACACTCAAACGTACGGGGCCATTACCAGTTCGATAGAAGGAAGGCGTCGAATACTACACCACATTTATTGATGACTTCTCACAGAAGGTATAGGTATATTTCTTAAAACACAAGCCAAATGTGTTTGCTAGACTCATAGAGTGGAAGATAACTGTAGAGAAGAAAAAGAGGCGAACAATAGAGTATTTGCGGACAGACAATGGAGGTGAGTACACCTCGAAGGAATTTCAAGATTATTTTAAGGAGCAAGGCATACAAAGGTAATAAGTGGTTCCAAGGCATCCAGAGCAGAACATAGTAAGCCTTACAGAGGACTTACGGGTGGTGATAGTTAGTCATGCGTACGATTTGGTTAATAGATACCCATCTACGGCCATTAATTTTTAGATTCCTAAAGAAGTATGGAGATGTAAGTCAGTCAACTATGATTCATTATGTGTATTTAGGTGCCCTGTCTATTCACTCGTGAATCAGAAGAATAGAACCAAGCTAGAGTCAAAGTCAAAACGGTATATTTTCTTAGGGTTTTATCAAGTAGTTAAAAGCTTCAAGTTGTGAGATCCAGAAAGTATAAGGTTGTTCACAAGTAGAGATGTGATCTTCGATGAGGTTTCCACGCTGAAAAATCCAAGAATAAATAAGGAGGCGATTGGCACATTAGGTGGACTTAGTCATGGTGAAGGCAGCTGCTGATCAAGAGGATACGAACAATGAAGCACCATAATATCCTATTGATTGGAGGTGAGCGAGCATATTACAGAGGTGGGGATGAGAACCAACCCTATAAAGACCTATAAACAGTAGCATTGAAGAGATCAAATCATGTACATAAGGTACGAGTACGGTATATTTTGAAGATATACTTTCATTTGCTTTAGTAATGAAACAGGGTATCCAAGCGATTATAAGGAGGCAAAAGAGAACATGGATCGTTGTATAGTTTCCATAACAAAGGAGATGGAATAAGTTCGAAAGAACAATACGTGGAACTTGGTAGAACTATCGAAAGAAAAGAGCGTTATTGGATGTAAAGGGGTATTCCAAGAAAAGGAGAATAAGCAGTATATGTATGGTTGGTTGCCAAAGGCTATGCTCAAAAGGAACGGATTGACTACAACAAGATTCTGCATGTGGTAAGTCTATTCGAGTGTTGTTGGCACTTATAGTATCTCGAAATATGGAGTTGGAGCTGATGGATGTTAAAATGGCTTTTTTGCATGGAGAGTTGGAAAAGAGGATCTCTATAAGGCTTTCTGAAGATTTTATGGAGCCTGACAGGAGTACCATGTGTGTAAACTATAGCATCTCTTTATGAGTTAAAGGAGTCTCCCACGCAATGGTATAAGTATTTTAAATTGTTTATATTCTTTTTTTAAGTCTCTCACGCAATGGTATAAGTGCTTCAAATTGTTTATGTTGAAGATCAACTTCTTTCGATGTGGTGTGTACTCGAAGCGATTCAAGGATGATTCGTCGATATATCTCCTCTTATATGTCAATGATATATTGATTTCTTCTAAGAGTACGACGGAAATAAAGGTGTTTAATGCTTCATTGCGGAGAATTTACCATAAAGGATTTAGGTGAAGTAAGAAAAATCATTGGGGTGGAAATAAGTCAATAAAGGAAGCATGGAAATTTATAGCTAACCCAAAGGAAATATATTGAGAAGGTCTTAGAGCGGCTCAACATGAATAACTCAAGACATGAAATACCCCTATAACTTGTTTATTTCTCAAGGAGTGTTTGAAAATAGAGAAAAAAAAAGAAGATATTTCGAGTTCCATATGCGAGTGGTAGGCTTGTTAATAATATGATATAGTGTACACTCGTCCTAATTCGTCGTATGTGATCAGTTTGGTAAGCAGATACATGTCAAATCCAAGAAGACTACATTAGGAAGCAGTAAAGTTGTTGTAACCCCTCTTCCCAAATTTTTCAAAAATTTTATTTTTATTAAAGGTGATTTCGCCAAGACTTTCTAAAAAGATATCTTTTTGTTCGTTGGCTTTTCAAAACTTTTTAAAAATCATAGTTTAAAAGTACTAATTTATTTAATAATTATCGTATTTTTATTCTTGAAATTATAAATGTTTTGATCATTATTTTGGACTTCCAAATACTAATTAAATTTATGATTGTGATTACCATTTACATTTCGTAGAAATATTTATTTCTTATGATTAGCATTACAAAAATATCCAGTAATAATTATTGGGCTTTCAAATATTTACTTTGGTTTTGGATATCATAAATTATCTTTATTTACTAAAAAGATTTATTAAAAACATTTCTAATACGATTTTATTGACTAAATAAAAATATACTTTCAAATCTTATTTTGAATTGTTATAGTAAATCAGTTATTTCTTTGATTTGAATTATATGATTTAAACTATATGATAGCAATAAATATTATTTCAAAATTATTATATTGATCACTTAATTTATTTAGATTTCAAATCAATTACTTGATAAATATGAAATATGTGATTTAAAGTATTTTGATAGATAGTAAATGTTATTTAAATTAAATATTATTATCTATTAGTAGATTATGATAAGATTTAAGTTGATTTAAACATTTATTAGATTTAAATTAAAAAGGGAGAGTTATCCTCTAGAATTTTAATCCTTATCGGTCTAGTAGTCTCAACTCCTATTATAAGGAGGTCATTTCCCTAATTTCTCTCACAAACCACGTGCATCGTGTCTATGTCCGCCCCTTCCACTATTTCCATTTATTTACATATACAATGTTCCTTCGTATCCGACACCCCGAACACCTTCTTGTGTCTCGCAAGACACGACGCTAATTCCCAAATCCTTATTCCTAACCCTAATTCCCAAATTCCATCCCTATTTCTAAATCCTAACCCTAACCCGACCACCCCTATCCAGTAGGCCTCCTCGCTGGCCGTTAAACCATACTCATCGCGACATTTCTCGAAGACAGCCATCTCATCAGTACTAACGAATCTATGGAGATCAACAACGGTCATTCATATCACAGATCTGGATCCTGAAGCGGGAAGCTTCATGGCGAGGCTGGAGTCCCAGATGCAGTCGAGCGCGTATTGCTCGACGCACCTTGGAGCGTTAATGATGACCTCCTGGCGATCGAACGATGCGATCCGAGTAAACTTCCTGAAGAATATCAATTCCTTTATGCTGATTTTGGGTCCAACTTCATAGGATCCCCCCCAAAGTTCCTGAACCGTGTAGCAGTTACCAGGATAGCTGAGGCTATTAGTTCGCCTAGGACATGTACCGAAGAAGAAGAACCGCAATGGAGAAGCTATGCTCGCATAAAATTCTAATCAACATCTCCAAACCCCTGAAGAAATCTATTTCCACCTCTATTGACGGCTGCGGTATCGGGCAAGTACCAATCAAGTACGAAAGACTACCACGGATCTGCCTCTTCTGTGCTAGGGTGGGCCACTCCTATACTAGTTGCAAAGAGAAAGACATGGTTACTTCCCTGATAGGCGACGACTGGTCAGACGAAGAAAAATCGAGAATGGAGGAACTCCTCAAACCAAGAGTTAGGGAAGAAGAATTCAGAGCTGACAACTTCAGGACCATGCTCCGTCGCAATGGGCTAGACGCGGCAGGAGGGGCCAGCCTCCAACATCAGCAACACCAGCCAGCGGATCTTGGTGACGAACAGCAACCCAGGACGCAGCCTAATCCCGTACATGACGACATCCCCCAGCCTTCACGTGGAAATCGCATGGACTGCATGCATCCCCACTGGATGGGAAGTTACGTGCTCCCGCATAGAAGGGACCAAGCTGCTGACCCATCTCCCCAGGAATCTGATGTGGCACCCACATCGCCTATAGGCCCACACCCGCCTCATAATCCCCTACTCACAGAACGAAGCAGTCACATGTACAAGGATAAGACAAACGTCAATTCTCATGATCTCTTGGCGCCGGATTCCACGAAAATGATGGACATAGATCCCAACAACCTTATCACGTGCTTTGAGCCTCTATCAGTGATCAGGGAGTGGCACAACCTTACGGATATAACCCCCACTCCAGTTGTCAATACACACCCCCACATCATCTTCCCCTCTCCTGGCTCCGTCATCCCCTCCACTATTGACATATTCCTCTGATAATTATACAACTGCATTTACCCCCCCCCCCCCCCCCCCCCCCCCCCCACTCATAATGGAGAAGCGACCGAAAATCCCCCACCGTCTTCACTCCAATCCACTAATGAAGGCTTCGTTATTCGCACCTCCAACCCCCGCAAGAAAGCATGGAAACGACTCGCTTGCAAGGCAAAGGCCCCGCTCTCTGCTTCGTCTACAGGGGTCAGAAAACGAGCAAACCCCTCCTCTCCGGACTCAACTCAGCGCAAGAGGAGATCTCTGCAAACCCAACAACCATACAATGAGACAAAGGTGGTGGCGGCTGACCTTCAACAGCCGCAAGATCAATGTTAGTCCTTTCCTGGAACTGTCGAGGTGCGAGAAACGTCTCGACAGTTCGGACTCTCCGATCATTTCTCACCGCGACTCGCCCGAACACCTTCATTTCTGAAACCATGTCCTCACCCCCCCCCCCCCCCCCCCCCCCACACACACACTTCTATTACTCTTCCCCATCTCGGCTACAAAAACTTTCACTACGTCCCACCTATAGGCCGCAACGGCGGGCTATGGCTGGGCTGGGACGAGACCATCCATGCATCTACACTATACTCCTCCAACAACATCATCACTCTTCATATCGAGGCAACGCCAACATCCCCCGCCTGGAATCTTTTATGTGTATATGGATGTCCAAGGAAATCGGATCGACCAAAGTTGTGGTCTACAATTATGGAGATCACCGACCAGTTCACAATCCCATGGTGCTGCATCGGGGATTTCAATGCAGCCCTTAATCGGGAGGAGAAAGAAGAAGGTCGTGGATTTGACGCTAAAGCAGCTTCCTCTTTTCAAATGATGATCGACCACTGCGGGCTTATCGACCTTGGATGCACTGGACCTGCTTATACTTGTTCTAATGGTCAGAGGCCTTCTTGCCACATCCGCGAACGCCTCGACCGTGCTCTTGCACATCCATTATGGTGCAGTATGAACCCCCATGCTTATGTTTCCTCACTGTCGCGACTCAACAGCGACCACGCACCAATCATCCTGAACGCATGCAAACCACCTCTCCGCAGAAGACGTCCTCATAGATTCGAGGCATACTGGATATCCCACGCATCCTTCCCAGGAACACTTGAAGATTGCTGGCATAGCGAGGATAACAGCTCCGGTCCGACCCTTCTCCAGAAGCTCCAGAGCACTATGACCAAGTTGCGCAAATGGAGCCAAGCAACATTTGGCAACATCAGCAAACGCATCGCCAACCTCCAACAGGAATTGCTCGCAATCCAATCAAAACCTGTGTCCTCACTCTCACTCAGCTCTGAAAGGGCATTACGTGATGAAATCAATGACTTGCTCTCTCTCAAAGAAACCTACTGGAGACAGCGGAGTCGATGTCAGTTGATAAAGAACGGGGACAGGAATACCAAATATTTTCATGTCAAAGCATCAGTTAGAAGAAGACTTACGTTTAATCCAACTTCCGGACAACAGTTGGACAAATGATCAATCGAAGATTTCCACCACCTTTCTCGACCACTTCAAATCCATTCTTTGCACAGCCGACTCGTCGCCAATCGACCCCTCCTTCATTATCTCCCCTAACCAAATCAACGAAGAAGCGAACAGCTCCCTTTGCACGATTCCGGATGAAGAGGAGATTCGACGCGTCATCTCAAGCATGGGTCCACTCAAGGCGCCGGGACCCGATGGCTTCCCCGCGATCTTCTACCAAAAGAACTGGCACATTGTGGGGAAGGAAGTTTCGGACACCATTCGAGCTTTCTTCACTGATGCAACTCTCCTTCATGGCTCATGAAACCATCCATGCCATAAAGTACTTCTCCAGAAAGAAAAATTCATACGCACTGAAGATCAACATGTCCAAGGCGTACGACCGGCTATCTTGGCCTTTCATCAAGGCAGTGCTCCACGACATGGGCATCCAGGGGTTCTCCAACAACCTTATAATGAAATGCATCACCACGCCTTCTTACTCTATTCTTATCAACGGCGTTCCACAGGGCCATTTCAAACCGGCTAGGGGAATTAGACACGGGTGGCCCCTATCGCCATTTATATTCATCTTATGCGCAGAGATATTTTCCAGACTGTTCTATTAATACGAGAGGAACGATCTATTTCATGGAGTACGCATAAACCAATATACTCCTACTGTTTCTCACTTGCTCTTTGCAAATGACATTTTCATATTTGGAAAGGCGTCGCAAGCTTCCTTGATCGCTGCAAAAAACATTTTGAGCACCTTCTCATCGTAGTCGGGACAGCAAGTTAATTTCGAGAAATCCTCTATTCATTTCAGCAGACATGTACCGCAGCAAGAACGTTAGCATCTCGCCGAACTACTCCATCGGGCGACCATGAACAAGGAAGAACATCAAAGGTAGAACATCAACTTACTCAGCTCCCATCGACAAATGTAATGCCCTATTATCCGGATGGAAATCAAAGCTATTATCCCATGTCGGTCGAGCGGTGCTTATCAAATCAACCTTGAGCTCTATCCCCGTCTACCTCACGTCGACATACAAAATTCCCAAGGCCATTACATCTCATATTGCGAGACAGCAACGCTCCTTCTGGTGGGGACACGAACCAACGGAGAGGAAGCTTCACTTCCTTGCCTGGGACAAGATCACTCGACCGAAGAAAGAGGGAGGTCTTGGTATCAGAAAGCTCGACTGGGTTAACGAGGCTCTCATCGGCAAGCTCTTATGGCAATTCTTAGAAAATCCCCACCAACTATGGGCCCGTCTTCTCAAAGGCACCTACTTGCATCACTCTTCCATCTGGACAGCTACAAAATCAAGACGGTGCTCCCCCATCTGGTCGAGCATCTTGGATAGTCGGCAGAAGTTGGCAAACAAACTATGCTGGAAAATTCGTGGCGGATGGGTAGACATATACAAGGAACCCTGGGTACCGAACATTCCTGGGTTCAGAGTGGACAAGCATGAAACGTCCCCTAGTGGCCCAATGTTAGTCAGAGACTTGATGGACCCTAGTACAAGATCATGGAACGCCCCCCTAATACATTGGTTATTCTTGTCATTTGAAGCTAAAGCCATCATGGAGATCAACCTTACCGAAGGGGACGGGCCAGACAGTCTCATTTGGACGGAGACGAAGAATGGATCCTTCTCTGCAAAATCCCTCTATGAATCAATTTGTCGACATACCGCAAACAGCTCCACCGCTTCACAAGGCCAAGTCAACTGACACCGGCTTTGGAACCTGAAAGTACTTGCACCAAGAATTCAAATGTTCATCTGGCAACTCCTCCATAGAGCATTACCACTGGCCACCACCATCAACCGGCGTATCCCTTCCAGTTCCTGACTCTGCCCTATGTGCATGCTTCAAGACAAAGACGACGATCACCTATTCTTACACTGCCAGAGCAGGACGGTTTGCTAGTCAAGTAGGAACTGCGAGTTGAAAACCACTTCAAAATCCATACTCTCCCCACGGAATGGCTCAACAACCCACGGGCGCGTGAGGCGTTCAGATTGGGAGCCACCTTCCTTTGGGCATTGTGGAAGGCGAGATGCGCTTGTATATTTAGACATGAAGCTCCAAAAGTCGAGAGAATCATCACTACAACCAACTTAATACTCCAATGCCAAACGGGGGCAGACATGAATTACCTGGAGGCTACTCAAGAACTTCGAAACGACATCATCTGGTTTGATCACTGGACTCCTCCAACAGCTGGAGTAGTCAAGATCAACGTAGATGGGGCCACTTCCTCGTCAGCAATTGCAGCAGCAGCGGTCGCAAGGGACACTGAGGGAGCCTTCATTGCCGACAGAATATAGCACTCAGAGCAGCACCACAACACTGACAGTAGCCTAGCGGCGGAGATCCAAGCCATTTACCAAGGAACACTATTGGCCAAGGAGCTTGGAGCAGAGAACGTATGCCTTGAAGGAGACTCACTGACTGCTATAAGAATTTTCAGAGGCGAACGTGACCCGACTCCTTGGAGGTTAGCCGACGCTGTTCGTATCATCTGACAAGAGATTGAACAATTACCTCTAGGCCCTGAGCTCTCCTTCGTAAGGAGAACGGGGAATAGGGTGGCTCACACACTAGCCAATCATGCTCTCCGTTATTCATCTTCCACATGTTTTTGAATATTTCGGAATGTATTAGTAGCCTTATTTTAGATGAGGCTTTGAGTTGTGGTTCACAGTTGAACCATGCCAATTAATAAAGTTTAGCATTCCCAGTCAAAAAAAAAATATTAGTAGATTATGATAAGATTTAAGTTCATTTAAACATTTATTAGATTCAAATTAAAAAGGAGAGTTATCCTCTAGAATTTTAATCCTTCGGTCTACTAGTCTCAACTCCGATATAAGGAGGCCATTCCCCTAATTTCTCTCACAAACCATCATCCACCAACAACCCACGTGCATCCTGTTCGTGTCAGCCCCTTCCACTATTTCCATTTATTTACATATACAATGTTCCTTCATATCCGACACCCCGGACACCTTCTCGTGTCTCGCAGGACACGACGTTAATTCCCAAATTCTTATTCCTAACCCTAATTCCCAAATTCCATTCCTAATTCTAAACCCTAACCCTAACCCGACCACCGTTTTCCTACCTTTTCCCCACACCACCACCAGGAGCGCCACCATCCGCCTGACTCCGCCCCTGTCACCGACCTCCCCTACTATCCCCATCGAGCCCGACATCACCACCCATGTTCCTTCTCCAAGGCTGACCACTCCCTAAAACCGGCCACGAACACCCCCACAGCCCCCTCCGTCATCATTACCACCCCGACTTCCCCACAGCCTCCGCCATCACCAGGGCCGAGTGGCTAACCAAAATCCACCACCTGCGATCAAACTCCCCAGCCACCCCGTCACCACCGTCCGCCAGCACCACCACTCTCACCTCCCGTCACTAAAGAAATCACCACCACCAAAAACCTACCAAACCACCTACCTGACCCAGAGCCGACCTCGTAACCGCCTCCCCGTCCAGCGCCATTGTCCCCGGAGCCTCGCCGAGGACACAGAGGCACTAGCGCCTCCGCGCGGTGCCGCAGCTTCCGAGGGCCGCTTCTAGACCTCCAATAGCAAGCCAACACCGCCCCCACCTGCCTTCGAGCGCGCGCCGCCCTGCGATGAGCCCCTCTACCGACTTCCTTGCCGGCGTTCGCCCGACGCAGCAGCGCCCTCACTGAATTTTCGGCCACCATGTCGAGAGGTCCAACGCCGCTGTAGCTCTGTCGAGGCCAATGTTGTAAAAATCGCTAGGCGGAGTCGCTATCACGAGGCTTGGTTGAAATGCATATATTTTGGGGACGCCTAAAATATGTGCACGATCCAACTAAGTGATACGTTGAATCAAGTGAGACTTGAGGAACGGAAAAGTGTCGAGGATCTTAAGATCGTAAGTTTTGAAGAAAGGATTGAGGGTAGCACGAGCGTGGCTCGGATTTGAGAAATGCATAGGAAAAATGTGTGTGAGAAACATAGGATGTTGAGTAAAGTGATAAGTTGATAAGTGTACTCAGTTAGTTTCAAGGACGAAACTTTTTCTGAGTGGTGTATGATGTAGTGCCCCGTCCCGCTCAGTCAATCGGAGGAATCGAAACGCCGATGGCGTTCGGATTTAGCATGCAACGGCAACTTGAAGACATCGCTCGGTCGAGGCGACCGCTCGCTCAGGTGGGGTAGTTTCGGTGAACTTGCCTCATCTTAGCCTTCACATAATAAATCGCATGTTTTCAACTTGCACAAGTAGGCTTGATAATAAAAGAGACGAATTCACATAGCTAAAGGGAATAATCCCGACGGGTCGAATTGAGTTAGAATATGGAAAGGTCCAATGGTCGGCTTAGAGTTGGTGCACGACATGCCTTGAAAATGACACTCGGTCCTTCGTCCCGTGGCTTGGGAGAAGAAAAAGTTGGTATTCGCCACAAGTTAAGAGTTAGCCAAATTTATAGGCGTCGCCCGCATAAATGTTTCATAAAGCATGCACGGTCTCTTCGCCCAAGGCGTGGCATAGCCTCTGCTCGCCGACGGGTTAAGTTGTATTGCACCGCTTGTAGCATAAGTCTAGGCACCCCAAATAACTTGGTTGTTCAAAGTCGAACGCGTGCACGGCACGTTCCTACGACGCAAGGCTTGACGCAGCCTTTGCTCGTCAAGTTGTTGCAAAGTTAGGCGAGTTACGTTAAGCTAACAGTAGTAGCAGGCACGGCCCTATGAGTTCTACGGCTGGGTATAACTACATAGTCTTACGATTGTAAGGCCCGTCATATAGAGTATGACTTGGGCAGTGGTGTCACATAGAGTTTCAAGTTGGTTCAAGACACGATGGCACGGACTTAGTATTTTAAGGCACGGGCCACGATTGATTTACTGAGTTTGGAAAGATTTTCAATAGTTCTTCTTGAGTTAAGTGAAATGATAGGGCAAGAAAGAAGAATGCTCACGACTGGGTCGTTGAGGCAAGAAAGAAAAATGCTCGCGACTGGGTCGTCGAGGCAAGGTCTCAAATGTGAGAAGTATTGAACTTGGCCCTGAAAGAGATGGTAACACTAGAAGTAGATTGACTGTGTGAGACGTCAGTTTGAGTCGAGTCTTGCATGGTCATGGACAACTTGTCGACAAGATAGAGTTTCCCCACACGGCAACCCGTGGCGCCACGGGACCGATGCGGCCTAAGGAAACAAAAATGGCTCTGGGAGTCTAAAATAGCTGAGCCTGGGGCAAAGTATTCGATGGACGCTCATTAGGGCTAGCTACCCACTTTGACCGGTCCATCATATACTCGGCTAAAAGGGAGTCCACGATGGCTCTGGGAGTCAGTGACCAAATCATATAGATGAGTCGGCATGGCGGCGATCCGCGTGTATGCCTTTGGATTGAGTTGAGTTGTTGAATGTGTGTACAGTTAGGACACAAATGTTTGGGCCTAAGAATGGCTACAACATAGGCGACGTGCTTTGGCACGAGATGTGGCATCGAGTCTCAAGTGTTGATATGTGAGTTGTATAAGTTGGGTTTGAGTTGTTCGAGTTTAAGTCAGGAATCGCCGCAATGCAAGTCGGTCGAGTAACACTTAGCCCAGAAGTCTTGATTGGGTCAGTTGGTGATCAAAGTAGCATAGGCCGCGAGGCGGCAATGTGGTTTAGTCTTACTGAAATGCGAGGCACGGCCTCAATATGGGTTTTGTAGCACGATCACATGGAAAATGAGTCTTTCGTGTAGTTGCGTCTCTGATTTTGGGCCGTAAAGCAAACACGACTTGATAGGTTAACGTTGATGTTGCAAGCACGGGATGGTCTAGAGACACAAAATAGGCCAAGACGTCGGTCCTAAAACTGATCTTAAGACAAGAGTAGAAAGACAACCATAAGGGGACTATGTTTCACAAAAGTAAATTAAACGTGTTGGTTTTGTATGGGTGGGCGAGGAGCTCATTCCACCAGTACAGTTGAGTACTGACACCCACATAGTTTTCATGTGCAGCCACAGGTAGAAGCTCGTGGCGCAGAGCTCGCTTGGATGCGTCGAGGCACGGAGTTCCTTGGCGATTCGAAGCGTGCGGCCGCATGGAATCAAGACTTATACGGGACATAATGTATGGACGTCGCCTTCCAAAGCATCTGCCGGCTCAAGACTTGTATTTGAGAGACGAGAGAGAGCTGTGTGACTTGTAATGTGAGATGAGTGAGTTTAAGTGAGCTTGAGAGACTTGTAATCTTGGCCTTGCGCCCCATTGTAACCTTTGTTTCAATATCAATAAAAGAGTGTTTTAAAATGACTTGTGTTTTGCTTCAAATTCCGCTACTATTATTCAATGTCTCTGCTTGGGACTTCTGTGCGACGACCCCGTCGTAGCCGCTGAAATTGGCCTTTATGGAACCCGCCTTGCACGAGCGCAACCTAGGCTCGTGCGGCATCATGCCTTAGCGAGGACGATCGCTCCTACGGGAGCGGGGCATGACAGTAGGTGGCCGCCCGCCTACCGCCTAGCGCCTTTTACAACCTTGGAATTTTGGAAGACACGCAGTCAACATCATTGAGTTTATCATTTCTGTCAACGTTCTGTCCTTCCTTTCCGCTACTCCGTTAGATTATGGAGAGTACGAAGCAGTAGTCTCGTTGATAATTTCATGTTCTTTGCAGAACGATACGAATTCATGAGACCAGTACTCTCCGTCTCGATCACTTCTTATTCTCTTAAGTTGTTGTTCAGTTTGCTGTTCAGCCTCGGCCCTGAACTCTTTGAACTTCTCGAACGCTTCATCTTTAGCCTTCAGCAGGTAGACGAACGTGTACTTTAAGAAGTCATCGATGAAGGTTATGAAATACTTCATCCCGGCCTTTGTAGAGAATTGTTTGAAGTCACAGATATCATAGTGTACCAACTCCAAAAGATCTGTACTTCGATTAACCCAAGGAAATGATTTCCTTGTGATCTTCGTCTGAGCACATACTTCACACTTCTCTACTTTACCCCCACATTTGGAGATAAGTCATAAACTAGACATTTTGTTTATTCTTTTACAATGAATATGTCCTAGTCTATTATGCCACAACTCAAGAGAATAACCAGAATGAGTGATTGCATTAATTACATTAGACTGATTTACAAGCTGAATTTTAAACATTTCTTCGGTATAAAACGCTTTCCCGAAGTACGTTCCTTTTATGGACATCATCATCTGGCTAGCATTGATGTCCATCCTTAGGCCTGCGTTACAGAGTAGGCCTCCAGAAATCAGGTTCTTTGCGATAGTAGGTACATGCTTCACACCTTGAAGCGTTAAAGACTTCCCTGAAGTCCGCTTCAACACCACCGTCCTGGTCCCTTGCACTTCAGCTTGACAACTTCAGAAGTTGATATGTATGTGGTGAACCATTCCTTACTTGAGCAGACATGGCAGGTGGCACCAGTGTCTACCCACCAGTCAGAGTCAGCCCCCACCGTAGTGACCTGAGCAATCATTGCAATAACGTCAGTGATCATTGAAACCTTACTAGGCTCACCTTGCTCTGATTGCTTGGACTCTGATTGCTTGGACTTGGCTCTGCATTCACTCTTGAAGTGGCCCTTCTTGCCACACTTGAAGCAAGTCAAATGGGACTTTAGCTTTTGTTGCTTGAAAGAAATCCCCTTCACTTTCAAATTACTGGGGTCCTTCTTGCTGTGGGAAGCCGCCTGCTTTCCTTTGGATTCCTTGGTGTGAACCAAATTGGCTTTAACCATCTGTTTGGACAGAGCGTCCACCTTCAGTTGAGCCCTCATCTAGTCCTCAACATAGATTTCTTGTAGGAGATCTTCCAGACTGATCTCCAATTTCTTCCTATGCATGTTTGCATAGAACTTGCTCCAACCAACGAGGAGCTTGGAGACGATCCCTCCAACAACAAACTTGTCGGTGAGGGGCATCCCCTCATCTTCCAACTTCTATCGCAGCTTCAGGAACTGCTTCACCTGCGACAGTATAGTCTTCTCGTCTTCAAAGAGCCATTTATGATATTTTTCAACAATAAATATCTTGATCTTGTTCTTGTCATCTTCGTATAGTTTTTCCAGAGACTCCCCCCTCTCTCTGGCAATTGTCTTCTTAGAATTTTTCTGCTAGGGAGTCCTCCATAGCATTAAGAATTAGAAGCCTACAGAGGCTATTCTCCCTTCTCCATTTGGTCTGACTTTTAGTAGCAGCAGTAATTGCGACTGCAGACCCAGTTTCTGGAACAGTCGGTTGGTTCTTCCTCGGTTAGCACATGGTCAACTTCAGCAAGTTGAAAATTGAGGCTAACCTTCCTCTTCCAGACTTGATAGTGCTCTCCATCAAATTTCTCTAACTTGTTGAAGTTAGGATTGATGAGCGAAGCATGAAAGTTTTCCATCTTATGAAATCAAGCTTTGAGATTGTTAGTCCCGAGGCATAATTTTTCGATGAAAAACTTATATTGGTGCAGCACTTCGAGAAAGGTGCACGAAAGAGATCCCGGAGGATTCTGATAGACGAAATCAAATGTGACACTTCGAAGAAGACACAAAAGATTTCGTAACAGCAGCAGCAAAATCCACTCAGAAACTTTTTAATTAGATCAGAAATAGACTCGTTCAGAACGAGTTCTAAGTGGATGGGCAGAAAATAGAATTGACAGAATGATGAAATAGCCTGCTGGGGTGAATGATCACCGGCGTTCAAAGCTTGATTCGCCCAACACGAACAGCTTCCAAGAACTAGCAAGTTCGACGGAGAACTTCAGAACACTCTGCTCTTCTGACTCTGCTCTTCTGACTCCTCGGATGGCGTAAAATTCTGCTCTCAAAGTACCTCTCTTCTCTGCTCTGAACTTTGAGAATTTCGTAAGGAAATTTCTGATCCTTAGAACTGTACACTGAGAGAGAAGAGACGGACTTTATATAGATGCGCCTAGTAACTGCTCGGTATGCAGAATATTCAGGACGTAGGAAAAACCGCTCTGAACGTTCCGTAACCGCTCAAATCGTGCATAGACACGATTGAGTCAACTGGCTCACAACACGCCAACTGCGCACACGCGCACTACACGCCAACTGGTAGTGCCATCAGGCCGCGCCAACTGGCAGCGTTACTGGGCAGTGCCAATTAGGCGCGCCAATTGGTCGGGTCATCTGGCCGCGCCAATTGGTCGTGCCATGTGGCCGTGCGATCGGGCCACGCGAACGGACACGCGATCGGCTGCGCAAAGGCTCGCGCAACTTAAGCGCACTATGCGCCTAACGACGATGCTGACGTACTAAATGCAAAGTACGCCAACAAAATGGCATATTACGCCTCATGAGCCCATGAGTCCGAGTCCGAGTCGCTAAGCCCCTACGGGGCTTAGCTCCAATAGAATAAATTTCACGAGCAAAAAGCATTAATGCTTTAACATAGAGTCTTATCCTTACCTCCTAGTAAAATTACCCACATGGTTCCCTCCTTAGGGTCACCACCCATGTGCATATCTCAACAACATATACCAGTATAATGCACTTTATGAAGCTTTTCCAATGTGGGACTAAATAACACTAGGCATGTATTGAAAGCAAGCTTTCTCTACATGTCAAGGAAAAGCTCCAACATCCTCTTCTTCACAGTCCTCTTCTTGTTCCTCTTCCTTCGATTTTAGTTTTTTTGAATGGCCGAGTGAGTGAGTGAGGAGAGAGAAACTATTGAGTAGGTTTAATTGAGAGGAGTTGGGCCAGGAAAAGCTCCAACATCCTCTTCTTCCTGTATATTGGTATATTAGTATATTAGTATAAATACAGTAATTAAATTAGTGAATATATATATATATATATATATATATATATATATATATATATATATATATATATATATATGCTGTTATACTATATTATTATTAGTATAAATACAGTAATTAAATGAGTGAATATGTGTGTGTATATATATATATATATATATATATACGTAAATGAGTGAATATGTAGTAGCAGTAGTTTTACTTATGATTATATTATTATAATTATCACAATGTTCTGTACCTATAGTATTAACTAGCTTATTTCTACTTCTACAATATACATATAATTATTACTATTATATGGATAAAGTGCATTTAAACCCTCCTTAGATGTCACGAAAACGCAATTAAAGACTCCCTGATTTAAAAAATCCACGCTGTTTCGATTTTGCTCAATTCACCCCTCCCGCTGTTAATAACCGTTAAAATGGCCTAAAAAGACGATTTTACCCCTCCCTCACTCCCCCCTCTCTCTCCGGTGGTGGGGGCAGGCGGACGCCGGCGGAGGGAGGAGGGGGGGTGGGGGGGGCGGGAGTTCGTCAGCGACGGGAGGAGGGGGGCTCGCCGGCGGAGGGAGGAGGGGGGCGGGGTCGGGGGGGCTGGCGGAGGGAGGAGGAGGGGGGTCGGAAGGGCTGGCGGAGGGAGGAGGGGGGGAGGAGACCGGCCGGCGGAGGGGCTGGCCAGTGGAGGGAGGAAGGGGGTCGGGGGGAGGGGGGCTGGCGGAGGGAGGAGGAGGGGGGGTCGCAAGGGCTGGCGGAGGGAGGAGGGGGGGTCGGGGGGAGGAGGCCGGCCGGCGGAGGGGCTGGCCAGTGGAGGGGGGGTAGGGAGGGGGGGGCTGGTAGGGAAATAGGGGACGGGTAGTTTAGGTTTTTTTTTTAATTTTTTTTGAAAGTTAACAGCCATTTAACGGCAAAATAGACGGTAGGGGGTAAATCGCTCGCGCGGACGAACTAAGGGGGGCCAAACTGCATTTTTGGTCTAGGGAGTCTTATTTTGCGAACGAGGCAACTCTAAGGAGGGTTTAAATGCACTTTACCCCTATTATATTAGTTATTGTTGCTTTTAATTATATAAAAATATTTATATTTTCTAAAATTATTTTGTAACAAATACTATATTGGGCTTCGGTCATACAATTAATTTAAAATTGGGTATTTGGCCTAAAAATGATTTTCTAGGATTTTTAAGTGATTATCTAGATTTTAAGTACATTTCCTAAAATATTTTACTAATAAAATTTAGTTTCTAAATATAATGTTGGGCATAACCTTATAATTGTTTTCAAAGTGGGATTAGAAGCTTAAAATATTATTATTTTACTTCATGGAATTTAGATATGATTTTTGACCTAAAAATTATAATTGTGAAAAGTAGTGATTTTGGGCTTGGGCCAACTGGATTTTATATAAATTGACGGACCTAATAATATGGGCCGGATTCATTAGCTATATATAAAAACTATTTTTTGGGTTCGTGTATAAGTATTTTTATCATTATTATTAATGATATTATCATCTTTACCACTAGTATATATATATATATATATATATATATATATATATATATATATATATATAATGGGTTTTTGGTTTCGAGTTTTATTTTCCATTAGAATATATTTAAGCCACTTTAATAATATTTTTTAAGCCTATGAATATACGTATACCTTTGGGCTTTTAACTGATTAATACTTTCTAAATATTATTATTAGGGATTTCTACTCAATAATTTTATAAAATAAATATTTTCTTCAAGGGGATTTAATACATATTATGTTTCAAAAATAGTTTATAAATACTTTCTCCAAATAGATAAATATATTTTTCTAAATTGAGAAGAACATCTTCTAAATCAATTTCCTATTCGGTTAAGTCATTTACGATTGTAACTAATCGTATTTATATTTTCTTGCAAATTTGGATTCCTCCACATCGACCCTAACCAAGCGAACTATCCTGGACACAATGGTATTATTGGTTTCGCCAGCTAAGGATCCCAGGCGAGTACATTTCTGATAGTTTTCATATTTGATAACGTCTATAATTCGTGTATGTAGTATTGTCTTACATTGATTTCTGTTGATTCGTGTATGTAGTATTGTCTTACATTGATTTTCTGTTGATTCTCGACACGATGGTTACACAATGTAGTAGTTATGGATTCTTTACATGTTGTTTTTTGTGACTAATGTATTACCGTGTTCGTGACTTGTTCGAATCCATGAGTACTAGTCGGACGGAAAAATATCTTAGTAGACGTGTGAACTACCCTTTCCATTCTCATTGTCTTTCGTAGAGAATAGCAGCCGCACACGACACGTGCGAGTGCCAGATTTACCCCTTAACCGTTTACATGTCGAAAGCGATATTTCAACTCACTAGTTAGATGCATTTTGTCTCCCGCGAGACAGAAATCAAATGGGGCTCCCATGAGTGGGAAAGGGACAGTAGAGTTACGAATCGGTCTCCTAGTTTCAACACTCAATCGGAAGAGGCAAATTCTTAGATGATACAAAACTCAACCAAGCAACAATCTAATTACAGCAACAAAATTTGTAACCAAGCACCCGATTGCCTTATTCCAAGCACCAGGTTTGCAATTACCGGATGATTATTTACAGCCAATAAAATATTGTATTTGCAATACCAACTTCAGCCGCTAGTTCCATGCAACAAGTCTATAGAAAGTAACACCCATGGACATAAACTTAATTTATTTAAGAAAATGACAAGTAACAAAATCTATTAAAAATAAACAAATCTGAGCTCACCATATGCTTGGTTGGGATCAAATGCTTTGATGTCTTCCACATGAAGAGTTATCGGGAAATACCCACATGCATATTTACAAATAAACCTGCATAAATTCCTCAAGAAAATCATTAAAAGAAGGTTGAACTGCACTTGAATGCCTTCAGATATTTTTCTTTCTAAAAAATATCCCTATAATATTTTCCCATGCTCAATGTACTATCATAGAGGGCTGGCCCTGAGCTCATGGGGCCCCCGGCGAATTTTCAAAATGGGCCCCATACATAATGTGAAACAAAATGAGAAACTACAATAAAAGTAAATAAAACATATATATATATATATATATATATATATATATATATATATATATATATATATATTGTTGTCACTCGGAATTCTAGCATGCAAGTCTAACGTGATAATCACTACACCACAACTATTTTGTATAAGGGTGGCCCATGATACATACTACTACTATTTTTTTATAAATTTATATTTGTGCCCTTTTAATCTTTGAACCTTGTACCATCGTCCAGTCCAGTCTGCCCTGGGCCATAGCAGTCCTGCTACCATGAGACATGAGCTTATGAGTTTTTTGCTTTTAACAAACCTCATTTAGTCTCCTGTTACACTTACGGCAAATGGAAAAAAAAAAATGAAACAAAGGAAAATTAGTTTTATTTTTGGTTTCTAGAAATCATAAAAAAATTATTTTTATTACAACCCCACACCCCTACACGGCATTACGGTTGGGGGCTCGAACCCTGGTGCACTGCTTTCCACATAAGCTATAAACCCTGAACGGAATCATAAGGAACTTATTAAAGAAGAGTGATCTACCAACTAAAAATGTTGTTTGTTCACAAGACAGTCGAAAGTAGAAAGTTATTATTAGAGCATCATTAGTAAGGCTCATCCCATTTTCTATATTCTAGATTTAGAATGTAGGAGCTCATTTTGTAGAATAGTAAGTTCCATCCATAGTTTCAATTTCTACAATTTTGGTCCCATCCCAGCCATAGGTGTTAAGGGTTGGACCTCCCAATTTCTAGATTCTATAGAAACTGATTTCGTAGAATAGTAAGTCTCAATCTGGAGCCCAACGTTCTAGATTCTAGATTTTACATTATCTTTTTTCCACATCAATTTTTGACCACACAATCTTTGGGACCGGAGCTCACTTTATCATTTCCTACTATTCTCCTACTACAAATCCAACACATTCTACATTTACCTTTATTTTGAAATTTTGGGCCCCAAATTGCATTTGAGAGTCCCAACTACTAATGATGCTCTTATGCTAACGTGTGCAAATAAGCCAGCAAAAAACAAAAGCTAATTATTTTATTTTCCATAAATGGAAACATGAGCATTAGAAAAGAAGCCAAACCTTGATAATTTGCCACCAAATCTACTCTTATGATTCACGGGGATCACCACCAAGAAGAGCAGCAACGCAAACACTCTGCATACATTAAATATATATAGAGAGAGAGAGAGAGGGAGAATGGCATCCATAGTAAATATAGAGAGAATCCAAGGACAAGAAAGGAAGGAGAAGAATAAGAAGAAGACTTACAAGAAGGAGAGGCGAAGGGGGAGGAGGAAGAGAGCGGTGAGGACGAGGGCGGCGGTGAAGTGGATGGCGCCGAGCCACAGGAGGAGGGCTACTATGGTGGGGACCACCGAATACTCAGGTCGACGGAACACCGTCGGATCATCGACGGAGGGCTGATCGTAGCTGTCCATACAAAGAGAAGAGAAGATGGAGAGAATGGATTTTGGGAGCATTTATATATATATATATATATATATAAAAGAAAAAGGATGGAGGAAAAGTTAAGTCATGTTGTCGGTTGGAGGAGGAAGAAAGAGACCGGAGATTTGACTTCAATAAAAAGAACAACCATACCTTTCTTCCTTACGCTGTGTTTGCTAGGAGGGGAAAAGTGGAAGGTAACAAAAGAGAAGGAAAAAAAATGAAGGAAATGATTCATATTTTCTTATTTGGTAGAAAAATAGAAAGGAAAAAAATTGGGAGGAATTATTTTTTGCTTTTAAGTAGGGATGGCAATGGGACGGGACGGGACGGGGGCGGAGATCATAACCCCCATCTCCGTTTCCGAGTAGTATTCGAATTCCCATCTCCGTCCTCATCCCTTAAACTTTTATCCCCATCTCCGTCCCCGTTTAACAATGTACTCTCCGTCTCGTCCCCGCAACCCGTCCCATTAACACTTCTGGGATTGAATTTTTTTCGTTCTCGTCTGCCTCCCCGTTAATAAATTTTTCTAGTATAAACTATTTCATTCCATAAAAAAATTTACAAGACATGTTGATAAAACATTGATTTAATAAAAATTATATCTAGTACTAGATAGATCATGAACTCATACAAATGTGTTGCACATATAAGTATAAGTAATCGGGGTCGTAGATTTACCGGACGGGGAGTACAATACCCATACCCGGCCCCGAATACGATCGGAAATTTTGTTTAATCTACATTTCCGTCCCCATTCCCGTTTCTATATTCCCAAACCCGTCCCCGTCGTAAAAAAAAAAAGTCGGGTCCCCGTCGGGTTCGGGGGAAGTTGTCATCCCTACTTCTAAGCTAAGAAATTCAATCTACCAAAAAAGGAAGGAAAAGTAGAGTTTGTATTAATTAACAACTAGTCTACATGTACGTGCTTTGCACGTATTTTAATTAGAATATCATAAGGTCAGTTGTCGTCCTTTTCATGTGATTATTCATGTTGTGTTTTCTTTTTACAATGCCAAGAGATTCGAAGTACAAATTTTGTTCTTTTTTTTAATTTTCTATTGAGGATAATAATCTTTGAAAAATGGTAAGGATAGAAAAATTTATTATCATTAGAACATGAAAAGTTGTATGGAAAAAAGGAAACTTGCATGCAAACTTTATTGCTTTGGCTCTTAAACATAAATGACATGCAAGTTGACATAGTAATATCATGTTTATAAAATACTCAAGGGTATAGGAATTCAAAGTTTTACCACCAAGTTTTCCTATTATATAGTAGAATAGACTATTGAGAATAATAATTTTTGAACAATGGTAAGGATAGAAAAATTTATTATCATTGGAACATGAAAAGTTGTATGAAAAGAAAAAAATTGCATGCAAACTTTATTGCTTTGACTCTTAAACATAAATGACATGCAAGTTGACATAATAATATCATATTTATAAAATACTCAAGGGTATTTTAGGAATTCAAAAGTTTCACCACCCAATTTTTCTATTATATAGTAAATAGATATAGTAAATAGATAGATTATACTCCCATATGAATGTATTATTTAAAAATTATTTATGAAATCAAATGGTAAATAAGTGATTTTAGTTGAGAAAGAATTGATAAACCCTATATTTTTTTACTTTCTTTCCTTCCACTTTTCTTCCATACCAAACAAAGGAAAGTGCATCTCTTCTCTTTTCCATTCTTTCTACCAAACACAAAGGAAGGAAATGATATTTTCTTTCCATGTGGAAGAAAAATAAATCATACTTTTTTCCTTCCTTCCACTTTTTCATCATTTCTACCAAACAAAGCCTTAATACACTACCAAAATACAGGCAATTAGCGACGGCTATTTGTAGTGCCCCGTCCCTCAAAGTCAATAGGAGAAATCGAAACGCCGACGGCGTTGGAACTTAGCCTTGCAACGGCTGCTCGAAGGCTCGCTCGTCCGAGGCGACTCCTCGCACAGGTGGGGGAGTTTCGGTGAACTTGCTTCATCTTAGCCTTCACTTAATAACTCGCAATGTTTTCAACTTGCACTGGTAGGCTAATCTAAAAGCTATGCAACCACATAGCTAAGGGAATAATCCCGTCGGGTCGGAATGTCTTAGAACATGGAAAATGGTCCCACGGTCTGCATAGAAGTCGGCTCAGCGTGCTTTCAAATGACACTCGATCCTTCGATCCCGTGGCTTGGGAGAAGGATGTTGGATTAAATTGCTAAGTTGCTCCGACACTTGAAATAGCCTAAGTCATAGGCGTCGCCTGCATGAATGCTTGAAAAGCATGCACGGTCCCGTCGTTTTGTCCCAACACTTGAATTAGCCTAAGTCATAGGCGTCGTCTACATGAATGCTTGATAAAGCATGAACGGTCCTGTCCCGTAAGGCTTGGCATAGCCTTCGTACGTCCCGCAAGTTAAGTCGTCTCGTACGGCTCGTTGGCTTAAGTCTAGGCACCCGAAAAGTTGGTTGTCCAAGTCGACCCCGTGCCTAGCACGTTTCCCTCGACGCGGAGCTCGGCATAGCCCTCGCTCGTCGAGTCGTCGCCTGAATAAGTTAGACAAGTGTTGTGCTGGGCTATCAAAGCCATTTCTAGCACTGTCCCGCTCTATCTGCGGTTGTCAAGTCCCGTAGTCCCTTGAGAACAAGGCTCGTCGTATAAGTCTATGACTTGAGCGTTAGCGTCGCCTATAGAACCAGGCCTGTCTAAGGCACGAGTTACGGTCGGTTTAGTGAAATGCTTGCCACGAACAAAGGAAGTCCACGCGACTTGTTGTCATCGAGATCGGTCCCGCTACTTGGGAGTCTCGCTAAGTCATGATATGTCCCGTACACGAGATCATTCCCCCGGCTTGGGAGTCTCGTTAAGTCTTGATAGAAAGAAGGAATGCATGGTCATGTTAAGAAAGGACTGGATAGACTGGATAGATCGAGTATGCATGGTCATTGGGCAACTTGTCGACAAGGTGTAGTCTTCTCGAGTGATCATCGGGGCGCTGGGATCATTCGGCCCGGGAGAAGCGAGTGTGGCTCAAAGTAGGATGCTGGATAACCGCATGGGAGACTTCGGCGCCTCCGGGCTAGCTACCCGTGTAGGGACGTGACCGATATCCCACGAGCCAGTCCAAGATAGCTTGAAATTGCTAGTGACCACTCATGTAGATGTGTCGGCAATAGCGGCACACCGCGTGTATGCCTTTGGATTGAGTCTAGAGCTTGAATGCAGGTCTAGTCGGTAACACAAGGTCTAGGCCTAAGACTGGGCTGCAGCATAGGCACCGTGCTTGGCACGATAGATTGGCGTCGGGATGTCCATGAGATTGATGCTAGGTTCGGCAAGTCTTGTCTAAGTTGATTCATGAGTCGAATAGAAGGGTCGTAAGGCGGCAGCAGGATAAGTCTTGATAAGTTGCGAGGTACGCCCTCAATCTTGAAGCACGGACAAGTCTAAGCAAAGTCTAGAGGCACGACCTGCATGAGTCGTTCTCCCTTGACATCGCTAGCACGAGAATTGGTCTAGTAGGCTTGAGTTTAAAGAAAAAGTCTTGGTACGGCCGAGTGCGCATAAGTTGCTCCTCGGCAAAGCACTGTCCCGAACACTTTAAATTCCGAATACAGTATGGCACGACCCTGTCATCCCGAGTTCAAGTTTGGTCAAGTTCATGTACGATGAGGCACTGCCTCGATCGAAACACACGTTGGAATTATAGCACGACCATGTCGTTGCACGTCGAATTGGTTAGACGTCAAGTCTTAAAACTGATCCTAAGGCAAGACTAGAAAGACAATTGAAAGGGTTTAAGCTGCACAAAGTAAATGAAACGTGTCGGTTATGTATGGGTGGACGAGAAGCTCACTCCACCAGTACAGTGGTACTGACACCCACACAGTGTTTCATGTGCAGGCACAGGTAGAAGCTCGTGGCGCGGAGCTCGCTTGGATGTGTCGAGGCACGGAGTTCCTTGGCGAGTCGAAGCGTGCGGCCGCGTGATCTGAAGACTAATACAGGGCATAATGTATGGACATCGCCTTCCGAAGCTTCCGCTGACTCAAGCATTGTAAACGAGAGAAAAGTGAGCACGAGAGACTTGTAATTTGGCCTTGCGCCCATAAATGTAATCTTGTATTCAATATCAATAAAAGAGCTTCTTTTGAATGACTTGTGTTCATGTGTACTTGTTTTTAAATTCTGCTGCAATGTATTCAATATTTCTGCTTGGGACTTCTGTGCGACGACCCCGTCGCCGCCGATGTAATCGGCCGTTATGGAACTGCCTTGCACGAGCGCAATCTAGGATCGTGCGGCATCACGCCTTAGCGAGGACGATCGCTCCTGCGGGAGCGGGGCGTGACATAATGGTATCAGAGCACGGCTTTACGTCCTTGGACTTCACGTCGAATTTCTCAGTTTTGAAAGCTCGTCGTTGGAAAATAGTATGCGCTCTCTCTCGAATGTCCCTCGGCATGTCCATACAATAAGTCTAAATATTTTTGAAAGCTCGTACAAGTGTTCAACCGAATGCATCGATAGGTTATGGCCTTTGTGCCGAACGGTGTCGAACATGACTCTATAGAGAACACATGCTAAGTTAGCAAAGTCGCTTGCATGCCCAAATAGTCCTACGTCAACAGTGGCAAGTGAGCGTGCAAACTCGGAATATAGTCCACACGGGATAGCTATGCACACGGTCTTTTGGCTAAGTTGTGCTTCGTGTCGCGCACCTCGACCTTTTGGTGCAAACGAGTTGCGAGCGATATCAAGTACCGCTCGGTCGGGAGCAAAGCTACACTTAGGGTGTCTATCGATAGGAACGCTATCGAGTTAACGCTTAGGCATACACGGAGGATTGCCTTGGATTTCGAGGAAATAGTGCGAACAACTTAGTACGTCGATACGACGTAAGCGATTACGCTAGGGATTCGTCGAACGAATCCGAAGGATGTTTTAGCGAATAACGCGAACGTGATTGTAGGCTAGAGCGAATGGCTCGAATCCGAGTGGTGTATGAATTTTCTTGGAAATCATTCGAGCAAATATTGAGGATTACGAGTAGGTCGACGAGGCGATGCGATCGCGCAAAGCCTTAGAACGCGTCACGCTTAGTTGATCGTGACTTCGTGTGTCCCGAATGAGATGTCGTTCGGACAACTTGTGAATGAGCAACGCGAGTTAGAAAACGATATCGAAATGATTTGAAACAATAAATGAAAGTGAATGGTCTTGATCGAGGAAACTTAGAGGATCGCGCGTACGATATTGGATTGATGCAAATGAAATGTGACTTGAGTTTTGAACGACGATCTTGAAACGAGCTTGAGGAATTGCGATCGAACTTGATCTTGAATATCGAGGAAATTATGGGATATCCAGTCCGAACAATAACATTAGTCGCACGACTCGAAATTGGTTGTAAAGGAAGATCGTCAGGTTACGCATATCGTCAATGGTATTGAGGCGTATCAAAGATCGATATGCGATAACTCGGGGGTACTCTGACTCGGCGAATGACGATCGTGCAAAACGTCATTGTTCCGCTGGATGCTATACTCGGGATATTGAAATGTATCGAGGAAAAGATAAACTTGGCTCGAGGATTTTCTGGTTGAACGAATGACGGTCGGACTACCGAACTTGGATTGGATGAAAAATGAAAATGGTTGGATTTGCTTCGTCGATAACCACAACTTCGACATTCTTGTCTTATGCGAGCGCAACCCCAGCCTCGCACATGCGTCGTGCCGATTAGTGCGATCACTTCGCGTGAGCGCTGGTATGGTGATTCATACAGCGGGGGTGATTGACCTAGCTTGGCGTGACAATTCGTGTGCTTCGACTTGTGGTTTGACGCGAAGGTGACTCGAGAATGAATTTGGGTGCTTGAAGGATTGAACTTGAGGATTGAGTAGGTCCAATCCGCGTATGGAGAAGGAGTTAGTCTAAAACTCAAACAAGAGTTACGCCCCGATGAGAATGATTATTCTGCGGGTGCATTGCGTGGTGATTCACGAACCGCCATGGATAATCAGACTCGCGTGAGATTGGGGCGCAACGTATTGTCGAGCTAGATGACCTCGTGATTGAATACATGAATTGGTTAGACTTGGTTATAAGAATGGAATCGAAAATGTGCAACGCATGCATTGATGCGAATAGGTGATCGTGCTCGATGTTTAAAAATCTGAGTGACACGAGCTTGGGTAGAAAATCCCGTACTACCGACTTTGGTTTGACCCTAGGATTGGGGTCAGTGTTGGCATTATTGTTGGGGAACTATGATTCCAATCCTGACATTGACTTAGCCTCCTAAAGATTGGCCTAGCGGTTAGGCGAAACGCCCCTGTTGTAGAGTTATCAATCGAAGAATTGATCTTGAGGATTGGTTTGAATGGATAGCATGAATCACGAACGTAGGAAACCCTGCTCATGAGACTCGGCTGACATGCATATATTTCAGGGATGCCTGGGTATGTGCACGAGGCGACTCGAGTAAAAATGATAAATTCTCTATCATGCGGCTTGGCTGAATGCATGTATTTTGGAGACACTTGGAATGCGTGCACGATCCATGCTAAGTGATACGATGAGTTCAAGCAAGACTTGAAAGATGGGAGTGTGTCGAGATCATGAAATCATGTTAACGAAAGGATTGATAATAGTGCGAGCGTGGCTCGGAATCGAAGAAACGCGTAGGCAAAGTGTGTGCGATAGTCCCGCGTCTGGGCACGATTAGTCTTGGCCCTAGAAATGGTAGGATGGCTTACCTTTAGGAAAGTCTCGAGGACGAGACTTGTTCTGAGTGGTGTATGTTGTAGTGTCCCATCCCACAAAGTCAATCGAAGAAATCGAAACGCCGACGGCGTTGGAACTTAGCCTTGCAACGGCTGCTCGAAGGCTCGCTCGTCCGAGGCGACTCCCCGCACAGGTAGGGGAGTTTCGGTAAACTTGCTTCATCTTAGCCTTCACTTAATAACTCGCAATGTTTTCAACTTGCACTGGTAGGCTAATCTAAAAGCTACGCAACCACATAGCTAAGGGAATAATCCCGTCGGGTCGGAATGTCTTAGAACATGGAAAATGGTCCCACGTTCTGCATAGAAGTCGGCTCAGCGTGCTTTCAAATGGCACTCGATCCTTCGATCCCGTGGCTTGGGAGAAGGATGTTGGATTAAATTGCTAAGTTGTCCCGACACTTGAAATAGCCTAAGTCATAGGCGTCGCCTGCATGAATGCTTGAAAATCATGCACGGTCCCGTCGTTTTATCCTAACACTTGAATTAGCCTAATTCATAGGCGTCGTCTACATGAATGCTTGATAAAGCATGAACGGTCCTGTCCCGTAAGGCTTGTCATAGCCTTCGCACGTCCCGCAAGTTAAGTCGTCTCGTACGGCTCGTTGGCTTAAGTCTAGGCACCCGAAAAGTTGGTTGCCCAAGTCGACCCCGTGCCTAGCACGTTTCCCTCGATGCGGAGCTCGGCGTAGCCCTCGCTCGTCGAGTCGTTGCCTGAATAAGTTAGACAAGTGTTGTGCTGGGCTATCAAAGCCATTTCTAGCACTGTCCCGCTCTATCTGCGGTTGTCAAGTCCCGTAGTCCCTTGAGAACAAGGCTCGTCGTATAAGTCTATGACTTAAGCGTTAGCATCGCCTATAGAACCAGGCCTGTCTAAGGCACGAGTTACGGTCGGTTTAGTGAAATGCTTGCCACGAACAAAGGAAGTCCACGCGACTTGTTGTCGTCGAGATCGGTCCCGCTACTTGGGAGTCTCGCTAAGTCATGATATGTCCCGCACACGAGATCGTTCCCCCGGCTTGGTAGTCTCGTTAAGTCTTGATAGAAAGAAGGAATGCATGGTCATGTTAAGAAATGACTGGATAGACTGGATAGAACGAGTATGCATGGTCATTGGGCAACTTGTTGACAAGGTGTAGTCTTCTCGAGTGATCACCGGGGCGCTGGGATCATTCGGCCCAGGAGAAGCGAGTGTGGCTCAAAGTATGATACTGGATAACCGCATGGGAGACTTCGGCACCTCCGGGCTAGCTATCCGTGTAGGGACGTGACCGATATCCCACGAGCCAGTCCAAGATAGCTTGAAATTGCTAGTGACCACTTATGTAGATGTGTCGGCAATAGCGGCACACCGCGTGTATGCCTTTGGATTGAGTCTAGAGCTTAAATGTAGGTCTAGTCGGTAACACAAGGTCTGGGCCTAAGACTGGGCTGCAGCATAGGCACCGTGCTTGGCACGATAGATTGGCGTCGGGATGTCCATGAGATTGATGCTAGGTTCGGCAAGTCTTGTCTAAGTTGATTCATGAGTCGAATAGAAGGGTCGTAAGGCGGCAGCAGGATAAGTCTTGATAAGTTGTGAGGCACGCCCTCAATCTTGAAGCACGGACAAGTCTAAGCAAAGTCTAGAGGCACGACCTGCACGAGTCGTTCTCCCTTGACATCGCTAGCACGAGAATTGGTCTAGTAGGCTTGAGTTTAAGGAAAAAGTCTTGGTACGGCCGAGTGCGCATAAGTTGCTCCTCGGCAAAGCACTGTCCCGAACACGTTAAGTTACGAATATAGTATGGCACGACCCTGCCATCCCGAGTTCAAGTTTAGTCAAGTTCATGTACGATGAGGCACTGCCTCGATCTAAACACACGTTGGAATTATAGCACGACCATGTTGTTGCACGTCGAATTGGTTAGACGTCAAGTCTTAAAACTGATCCTAAGGCAAGACTAGAAAGACAATTGAAAGGGTTTAAGCTGCACAAAGTAAATAAAACGTGTCGGTTATGTATGGGTGGGCGAGAAGCTCACTCCACCAGTACAGTGGTACTGACACCCACACAGTATTTCATGTGCAGGCACAGGTAGAAGCTCGTGGCGTGGAGCTCGTTTGGATGCGTCGAGGTACGGAGTTCCTTGGCGAGTCGAAGCGTGCGGCCGCGTGATCTGAAGACTTATACAGGGCATAATGTATGGACATCGCCTTCCGAAGCTTCCGCTGACTCAAGCATTGTAAACGAGAGAAAAGTGAGCACGAGAGACTTGTAATTTGGCCTTGCGCCCATAAATGTAATCTTGTATTCAATATCAATAAAAGAGCTTATTTTGAATGACTTGTGTTCATGTGTACTTGTTTTTAAATTCCGCTGCAATGTATTCAATATTTCTGCTTGGGACTTCTGTGCGACGACCCTGTTGCCGCCGATGTAATCGGCCGTTATGGAACTGCCTTGCACGAGCGCAATCTAGGCTCGTGTGGCATCACGCCTTAGCGAGGACGATCGCTCCTACGGGAGCGGGGCGTGACACTATTTAGCGACGGATTTTTTTCGTCGAAATTAGCGACGAACTTTCAACAAATCATCGACGGATTACCGATGAGAAGCTGATAAATTTTTATTTTTATTTTAAGGGTAAGAAAAGGTCGCCAGTCCGTCGTTACGGCGTCGGAGAAATAGCGACGAATTTATATCTGTCACTATGTAGTCGAATATTTGGCGAAAAATGTTGGAAAAAGTGGCGGGACAAATTTACGACTACGTAGCGACGGATATTCCGTCGGCAGTTATGTTAGTATAGCGTCGGCTTAGCGACGGATATTATCCGTCGCTAGTCCGTCGCTAAATGTACGACCCTAACTTAAATTGAAACGATGGAGAAATTTTTTCATTCCCTCCAAATTTTTACTCTCTCCTCCGGCGGCTCTCTCTCTCTCCCAAAGGTGATCCTCTCTCTCTCTTCGGCGGCTCTCTCTCGCGGTGGTCGGGCGGCGGGGGCGGCGGGGGTTTTGGGTGGCGGGGGGGGCAGCAGGTCGGGGGGAAGGCGGGTCGGGGCAGCGGGGGGTGGGGGTTGGGGGGTGCTGCGCGAGTCAGGCTGGGTGGTGGCGTGGGTTTAGGTGATGGCGGAGGTGACGGAGAAGATGGTGGTAGTGTTGTCGGTCAGGGCGCCGGGGGGGGGCGGCGGGGGTGGTGGGGGTGGCGGGGGTTGTGGGTGGCGATGGGGCAGCGGGTCGGGGGGGACGGTGGGTCGGGGCAGCAGGGGTGGTGGTTGGGGGGGTGCTGCGTGAGTCAGGCTGGGTGGTGGCATGGGTTTAGGTGGTGGCAGAGGTAACGGAGAAGATGGTGGTGGTGTTGTCGATTTGTGGGGGCAGCGGTGGTGTCGGGATGCTGTGTTAGAGGAGTCTGGAGAGGGATCAGGTTGGCCGGGTTAGATGTGTCGTATCGGGGGTGTGTCTCGACACGAGATGGATGTCCGGGCTTGTCGGGGTGGGGATGGCGGTCGACGGTATAGGCGGCGAGGGTGGGGTACTATGGATGGCGGGGGGGCAGCGGGTCGGGGGGACAGCGGGTCGGGGCAGCGGGGGGTGGGTGTTCGGGTGGCGGGGGTGGGGATGGTGGTCGGCGGTGTGGGCGACGGTGGTTTGTAAGTTGAGAGCAGTTATAATTGTTTGTAGTACAAAATTCTAAGTAGTAACTGTTTGCTGTACAAAATTATTTTTTCAAAAGAGGTTTGTAAGTTGAGAGTAGTTATAATTGAAACGAGTACTCTGATATGTCCATTCATTGACGACTTAAGTTCTCAAAATTTAGAGTATAGGCCTGGTTTGGATTGTTGGTTCTTTTCAAGAATCAACCATTTTTTTTGTAAACAGTTGTTACCAAAGAACTTTGGGGATTCTTTATTTATTATAAACAGAATTTATATTTCATACATCATTGTAGAATGCAAAAACTCCATTGACTATTCCAATGACTTCCATGTGTTCTACTGTTGACATAAGATCGATTACAAGAGTACACCCGGTCCCTGTGGAGCTGATCATTACTAATGCCTCCCTCCATATATATCTATTGTATATAGTGCAGTCGAGAAGAAGATAACTACTTCTCTGGAGGATGTTCGAACAACCGAGATGCTATGTCTGAAACCGGATGTCTAGTAAGTAAGACCGAGCGCTTGGACATCATATGAGATTTTGGAGCACCTTCACTCCAAGCTTTTGTGAGATAGAATTATAATGAACAATAAGTATTATGCTATCGGACACCATCGCTCTTAATATGCGGAATATTATGTTATCCGTTCGACTTCGACTACATATCTTTGTCGACAAAGACAATAAACTGTTTTGAAGAGTTCCGACAAAGACAATATTATGTTATCGGTATCGAACTATCGGTAGCGAATCCACCTCCTTGACCGTATGTACTTAGTATCGATCGTAGCAGATTAGTATCGGTATATCAGTTTGGTATAGGTCGTATCGGATGGTATTGACCTTAGCGAATTGGTATCGTCCTATCCGATATGTATCGGCCGTATAGCTAGGATTCGTATTGGCCTTATCGATTCGGTATCGGCCATATCCGATAGGGCAGATACATATCCTATTAGCCTTCCACCATGCTAATCCGATACGGCAGATACATATCCGATACGGCCGATACCTATCGGATGTGGCCGATACCGAATCGATAAGGCCAATACGAATCCTAGCTATACGGCCGATACATATCGGATATGTATCTACCAATTCGCTAAGGCCAATACCAATTTGATGCGGCATATACCAAACCTATAGACCGATACTAATCTGATGCGGTCGATACTAAGTACATCCGGCCTATATACCAACGGATCCACCAGTTACATGATCATATACTAATTTTGTTTAGTTTGTCTTACGATACAGATTTTCACATCCAATCTGTGATGGATCGTTATTTCGTTGATCGTACATGGATGTACAAACGACAACACGAGAGCAGAATAGGTGTGAGTGACGATTTTCAGGCAGGCGTGGAAGTGTTTCTTAAGTATGCCATGAGCAAAGCTCAGTACATGGATGGTAACAAAATCAAGTGTCCATGTCGTAATTGTCACAATAGACGTTATGAAGAAGTGGTGACTGAGAGAGATCATTTGATCCGTAAGGATTTCGTACGTGATTACGGCCTGTGGTCATCGCAAGGTGAACTATATGCGGAAAGACAGGTTGCGAATGCTGCTACTTATGCTTTTGATGATAATGCTGCAACGGATTTTGTCATCGAAGATGACGAATGCTCTGTTGATTATGGAGACCTGCAGAACCTTGCACGAAATATGGTGTACGACACGGCACGGCCTAATTTTGATCGGAGGATCCTAATCCCGAGGCAAAGGAGTTCTATGATATGTTTTAGGATGCAGAAACTCCTCTATATCCTGGTTGTGAGACTCATTTCGTACTGTCAGTGACGATGCGGTTGTTGAACATAAAGTCCGATTTTAACTTGCCACAAACATGCTATGATCGAATTATACAACTAATTAAGGAGGTGTTACCAAAGGAATCAAAAGAGCTTCCAAAAAACTTCTACAAGTCAAAGATGATGGTCCGACAACTGGGACTGGGGTACGAGAAGATAGATTGTTGTCGCAACGGATGCATGTTGTACTACAAGGAGAACGAGGACATATAAAGTTGCAGCTTCTGTAATACGAATCATTACAAGCCAGTCAAGGAAAAAGAAAGGTCAACTAGAATACGACGTCCTTACAAGTATATGCATTACTTGTCGATCACGAAGCACTTGCAGAGGATGTATATGTCTCAGAATACAACAGAACATATGACGTGGCACAACGAAAAACGCATAAAGGATGATGGAGAATTGTCACATCCTTCGGATGGAGAGGCGTGGAAATATTTTGATTTGTGTCATCCAGATTTTGCTGCAGAGCCTAGAAATGTACGTCTGGCGCTATATTCTGATAGCTTTGTCCCTTTCGGGCAGTCGGGATTCCGATGTTTGCATAAGAGGCACCATCTATGACGACGAGCCGAACTTTGACTATTATGGAGTGCTTCGGGATATTATAGATTTATAATATACTACCCCATATGATATGCATATTGTGATGTTCAAATGTGAGTGGTTCGATACGACACCAAATATCGGTTGGAGAATCGATAAACAATTTGGATTTGTCAATATAAATCATCGCATGAGGTATAGAGGGTCCGACACATTTACGATAGCAAGTCAGGCTGTTCAAGTCTACTATACAAGCTACCCAAGGCATCGTAGAGATCGATTTGACTGGTGGGCAGTATGCAAGATTAAATCTAGAAATACATTCAATATTAGAGACCCAGCATACCAAGAGGACCAGATCGAAAAGTCCTAATACTTGGGACAACAGTCGGATACAATGGATGTTGAAGATATTGTTGAGGAAAATAGAGGGGAGGAAGAGGTTGATACACAAGACTTAGCTGTCCGGGGAAGAAAGAGGCATCTTGTCCCAAATATTGAGGCAGAAGAAGAAGAAGAATTTGATGGGGGATGAGGATACAGATAAAATCGACGATGAGGATAAGGATGAGGATGATGATGTAGATGAGGCCGAGGACGAGAACAAAGACGATGATGATGATTAGATTAAATATCATTGTATATTTCAAACTCTTACAATTATGTGAATTCAGTTTGACCTCATAAAAGCAATTACGTGAATTTATGCTTTTTTTCGTTATATCATCTACTTATTGTATGATTTTCTTTTTGCAGATGCTACTCCTAGTCCTTTTCGTCGCGACGGCACTTGTCGTCCTGCTGGTGGTATATATATTTTAGTTTAGAATTTTATATTCATTTATACTTCTATATTGTTAATTATGTTTATGTGTTCTATTTACAGGTCATGATGGTTGGCCGTGGTCGTGCTGCTGGTGGTGGTCGTGTTGGTGGTGGTGGTGGTCGTGGTCGTGGTGGTGCTGGTGGTCGTGGTCGCATTTAATCTTCCCGGGATGTGACCCCATCCAGCGAACCCGATCTGGAGAGTACCCCGGGCACAGACTCATCCCGCCGTCGATCGACAATTTCATCGAGGCATGAGTCTCCATCCGCTAGCGGATTCGTTCCGCCAGTGGACCCACCAGCGGATCTACCAGTTACTGCACAGTGGGCCCTGAAGTACCCCCATACTCGGTTCCATCTGGTTACTAGGAAGTATATACACGGACCCGCGGATCCTCCGACGGCACTAGAGAGGCCGATAGGCGAGTTCCGACGAGAGCTATGGCCCACGGGATCCTTGTAAGTAAATTTAAGGTAATTTATTAAATTTGTTTCATTTATTCAAGTTAATAATCCATTCGTTGCTTCTTTGTAGGTTTTTTCGTTTAATGTTGCCAGGTCTCTAGGGAAAATTATCCGGGCTAACTTCCATGGCCCATACCTCAACTTTTCGTTGGTGCCCCCAAACGTGAAGTACGTCTGGCTTGACGAGTTGATGGTGTGTGTGTATATATATATATATATATATATATATATATATATATATATATATATATATATATATATATCTTGTGGTTAATTATCAGTTACTCTTTAATCAACCATTTTTAATTACGTGATAATTGAATTTGTATGTTAGACGGAGTTCTGGTGGCCCCCCCATCGCGAGGACGTGATCCGCAGGACCTACAGAAGCGCTGCCTCGAAGAAGATACGGGACATGATTCATGACCTTAAAATAGGGGCAGACGAGGCCGAATTGGATCCAGCAGGACTATTATGAGGATATCTTAGATAAGATGGATACTCCTGCGTACAAGAAGAAATCGAAAAAAATGAAGGCGAACCGACGGGCCGTGGGGCTTCATACGGGGGGATCAAGGCCCCATGCAGCGGCACTTGCAGATCTGGTGAGATACTGCAAATTCATTTCACTATCGAATTCGGTATTATTAATATACAGAGTCAATTAAATTCTACAGATATTTCGTACACAGACGCAACGGGGGGTGAAGGAGGGAAATGTGCCAGAATCGTTCACCATGCACGATGTGTTTCAGCATACGCACAAGAGGCGGAAGGACGGGAGCTTCGTCGACGAGAGGGCCAAGGAGACTGATATAAGTACTTACGTTTATGAGATTTACGTTAGAATTAAAAGTATTCTGACTATAACTTAGGTAAACCTAGGATTCACACTATAACTTAGGGAAACATAGGATTTAGATTACAACTTAGATAAACTTATAGTATAAACACATTCATTTGATAGGCTGCGTATCGTGAGGCCCTTAGTCGGGCTCAGTCATCTGCTGTCGAGGATGTCGGTGAAACGACGTCCGCCCGGATGCCCTCTTCTATGGTCGCTCGCAACGACTTGTTCGTAGATACCGTCGGCGGCTTTAAGAAAGGGCGCCTGTATGGAGTCGGCTCCCTAGGGCCGTTGCACATGGCGACTCAGAGATTTCCACCGACACCGCCTCCTCCCGCGGCCCCGGCAAAGGATGATGTGAGATCACAGCTTGCGCAGCTGCACGAGACGGTGTCGTCCTTGCGGGAGCAAATTGCCACGTACTTTCCGTCTCCTTCTACTGCTGCCGGTCCGTCTGCTGCTGGTGCCGGTCCGTCTGCTACTGGTTCCGATCCTTCTTCCGTCGGTCATCTTTTTTCAACCCTGCTGCAACTCTGGTACCACCTCCGACTGTGACGACACTCCTTGACCTGATGTCGCCAGAGCAGCTACGCCGACTTTCGGACAATGTCTTCGACGGATTGCCGCCATATATAGTGGAGCAGTATTATCGTCAGTCGCAGCAGGGAGTACCACCATCGGACGATCGAACTCCTCCTCGTCAGTGATGTATTGTATTTGAATAGTTTTTAAATTTTGAATATTCATGGGAATTTTGGATATTATAATGACGGATATTAGTTTTTAATTTTTGGATAATTGGTGTGTATTTTATATTAGTTTGGGTGATGCATATTTGTGATGCATTATATTCATGTGTGATTTATATTGGATTATATATTGGTCTATGTGATTGTATATTATGATTTTTCGATGTTTCGGATGTTGTGTGAACAGGGAAAGCTCTGCAATTTTTTTAAAAAAATCTCAGTTAGCGACGGACTAGTGACAAATTGGCGACGGACAACCTCAGTTACCGACTACATTTCGACAGAAAATCCGTCGCTAACTGGAGGATTCCCAATATTTTCCATTTAGCGACGGATAGCCGACGGATTATCCGTCGGCAAGGTTCTGATGGTATGAAAGGTGCACATAACCTTAACGACGGACAAGCCGTTGGTAGGTCGTCGGTCTCTCGTCGGCTTTCACTTGGCGACGGATAATCCGTCGCCAAATGTAGCGGCTAATTCGCGACGGTTTGGCGACTAAGTCCGACGGATTAGCGACGGAATATCCGTCGCCATGGTTCTGGAAAGGTCAAACATATCTAGAACCGGGTCGACGGATTATCCTCTGCGATTCCGTCGCTAAGCCGTCACGAGGTAGCGACGAAAAGCGATGGAATAGCGACGGACCGATACTCTCTGATACACAGTAACGACGGTTTTTCGACGGACTAGTCCATCGGTAAGAGTCTCTATAATTCACGGTCTGATACTTGAATTCGACGAAAAAATGTCGGTAAGCCGTCGCTAATGTAACGAATACTGACGACGGAAAGCCGTCGCTATTCCATCGAGTGGCGACTACCTAGGTACGGACTTTTTTTAGCGACGAGCTGATTGCCGACGGATTGTTATGATCAAAATTCGTCAGTGTCCGTCGCTAATTTGTATTAACGACAGATGGGCGACGGATGTGGCCGTCGCTAAAATAACAAATTTTGGTAGTGATATTTCGAGAGCACATCTCCTGTCATGTATCAAATATGTTCTTTTTCGATTAAAATATGAGTGAATATTATTTTTTAAAATAAAAAACTGGAACTCACAAATTTATTAAAAAAAAGAGGCTAACTTGCAACTTGATACACTCAACTATTCTTGTCAAGTTGATATCCTCAACTCTGATAGGCATCAACTTAATACCCTCTCTGCTAACGGTGTTAAACGAAGATAAAAAATGACAAAATGCCCCCACCCTATTCTCTCCCCCATCTCTTTGGCAGCTCTCCCTCTCTCTCTCTCTCCGGTACCGGTAGCCGGAGGGGAGGGGGCAGCGCAGCAGCGACAACAATAGAGCGCAGTGCGAGAGGGGGCCGCGGGACGGGAGTACGCAAGCATTGCCGGGGCGAGATTGGACAGCGCAGCAGCAATAGCATTGGCAGCATCAACGACGCGCAGGGGCGGGGAGTCGCTGGGACAGGGGTGCACGAGCAGCACGGAGAGGAGGGGGGCTGGGACGGGTGTGCGCGGGCGGTGTCACGTCCCGCTCCCGGAGGAGCGATCATCCTCGCTAAGGCGTGATGTCGCGTGTGTAATGCCCCATACTGCACGACACATTACGATGAGTCATTGACTCGAAAAGTTTCGTTGACCTGATGAAGTATTGATACAAAAGTTACGTTGACCCGAAAGAAAGCTTTGAGTCGATTCGAAGACCCAATAAATCAAATAGATGCAAAGCATAAGTCCAGTTTGAACAAGTATTGATTTTTGTTGATTTCGTGTGCAGGCTACGCTTTTATGCTGAATTATAAAAGGTCGGCATTTTGCCTTATTTGCAACGGTATCCGTAGAACCAAAATGTCGCCTCGCAACGAGATGAGGCATGGGCACGGTAGGTCGAATCAGTCGAGTAGTTCAACAGAGCACGAAGTGCTCGAATGACTAAGTCAAAAGAGTTGACCGTAAAGCAAATAATGAAATCTAATCCTGCCTTGCTCGACGAAATAACTCGCTTAAGGAAAAGGCAATGGACTTGTCCCTTCAAAAGAATCTAGACTTAGACTTTCAAAGGCACGCTCGGAGTCTCGCTCGGCCGATGCGATCATCGCTAAGGTGGGTGGCTTCGATGAACTTGTATTTGCTTAGCCTAGACACATAATAATACGGACGATATTGCTAGATTGCTAGGCGACAACCCCATACATGCTAACAAAATGACTCAACACACCTAGCTAAGGGAATAATCTCATCTTGTATGCTTGCATAGAATATGGAAATAAACTTGAAAGTTTAAGTGAACCCTCGTACCACACTCCACATTCGTGCCAAGGCACATCATACATTTTCAAGTAGATTTTCCTATGCGTTCAATTATGAATGAAATGCTTGCCACTTAGATCGTACCACAACTTGAGCCATAAAACAATTAATGGTCAACTGAAATGAGACAGAAAGACTATCGAAATAGTCGTTCCGAGCCGAGTAATAGAAACATAGAAAGGCTTCAGGACCGTTGGGTCGCTAAGACAGTTCTCGTACTGGAAGTTGCATAACGAATGAATGAACAAATAAGAGAAAGAACAAATGAATGAATGAAGGATTCCCCGGACGATCAGAAGCTGGGTGTACCAGGGATCGTGCCGGGAATAAGTGAAATGAAGGAATGAATGACTAAGTGAATAAAAGAAAGAAAGAAAGAAAAAAAAGAAAAGTACGATTAGCGACAGGTAAGACGGGGACGTACAACGGAGCTCGCTACCTGCACTGCACGGATGCCATTGCCAACCTAGTCGATAATCCTTATTGGCTCAGAGAGCCCGTTAAGTTAAAAATAAAAAGATAATACAAAATGGTCGCAGACAACTCGTGCACGAGGAAAGAGAAAGAAGGATTTCTCGGACGATCAGAAGCTGGGTGACCAGGGATCGTGTCGGCCTAGAAGGAATTCATGGCTTACAGGTGACTTGTGTACGGGTTGTGCCACTCAAGCGACGTAATGTCAGTATGTTTAACCTATCAGGGTGTACCAGCCATCACCGCCTGATAGTCACTATAAATACCATGTATGTATAGTCTAAATGGCTTGTATTGCCAACAACCGGTGTATATAGACTAAGTTGGCTCGCTTGTGGTAATCCACGTATGAGTCCTTACATTGAAATAACTAATCTGTGCAATCTGAACAATTGAGTAACTGAGTGAAACACATCTTAATAAGCTTGTGTATAACACATCTTGAAAACTTGAGTACCTTGTCCGCTTGAGGCAGAAACATGTCCATGATGCTCTTATTTTCTTATACAAATCCGTTACAGCATTATGTATAAAATGTTGGCTAACTTGGTTTACCTTGGGCAGGGAAGATCGTATGGTAAGTATGATAAGTTTCGCATATTATTTATATACGACACTTGATATCTGTAACACGAGATAGGTTTTGTAATATATGCCATAAAATTGATCCTAAGGCAAGATTAGAAAGACAATAACTGATAGATGGTGTGTCACGCCCCGACTCGCCCAATCGGTCGTCATCGCCTTGACTCGAGATGAATCGATCCCACGAGTCGGGACGTGATGCCATACATGTCTTTATTGGACTTGTACAAGGCAAGAATGTGCACTTGAAATTTTCTTTGAGACGAAACGTTCAAATTAAACAGTGTAGAGAGTTGAAGACATAGAATAGGAAGAAATTTAGTTTTTCATTCATAAAACTTGCAAAGTCTGTGCAAGGTCATTTTTATATTACATATGCCGTTGCGGCTACATCTTTGAACACAAAAGAAAACTCTCGACAAGCTGCCATGAAATAATCATTGTCGTTCCATACATTCATGCCCTTTTATACATTTGAACAAAATGCCTTCGATCTGAATTGGGCTACAAAATACTTCAAAATAGGATAGCTTCGCGCCGCCTCCCGTTCTTCAGCTTCAGTCTAGTCTCGAGCTTCCGTAGCGCGCTCGTTACCTGGGGAGTTGGGGGTTAGCACACTTGCTAGTGGATGGGACGAACCCACTCGTCTAAACCTACACTGCTTATTAAGGATTCTAGCATACGAAGTGATCTTTCTATTTAGAACTATATGAATTGTAGTTCATATCGAAGGCACATTTTAAACAGTAACAACATAACCAATTTCAACTTATCTTACCACGACCCTGCTCCTTTCCTGCACAAAATATGCATAATACTTACCACCTGCACAAGACAATAGGTGAGCATGCAATCTATCTTATATGCAGTCATTGGTGATATCGACACCATGAAGGATGATTACGTAGCATTGCGACGCGCCCTACCAGTGCTGGTTGCGAGCCTAACTTGAGGTCTCGTAATGCCTTGCGCCGAAGCACGATTCCGTAATTTCCTTCTAGGCCGATTCGGTCCCAGCGCCTCGGTACCGTCTCGAGGAAAGCTCACCTTGTGCACAAGTCATCCATGACCATGCGAATGTATGAACAGTTTAATATGTATGAAGTAAATTGCATGGCGTAGACATTTTTAAACTACATAATCTTTTCTACTCGTGTAAGGGTTCTTTTCCCCGAAGCCGTACGATCTGATTTAGCATCCCGTAGGCACCAAATTCTCCGAGGTGTAACATACCGTAACCAAGGTTTCTTCCTTATGTTTTGCAGAACATGAAATAAATTCTATCTCTTTCCTAGAACTTTATCTTTTCTCTACTTAGTGTCAGAGTTAACTTCTCTAAGTTGCTATATTATCCCAAGTTCTTGATCTTAGTGGCAAAGCATACATCCAGTTAGCATCATCGATTTGAACATTAAACTTTAAGAATTTTGTTGGCAGGAAGGAGTAGAAAAAAAGGGGCCGAAGAACCACCCACCTTAAGAGATTGCACTGAGAGTAGGAGAATAATTCGCGATGGTCAAACGTTAGTTACACGAACTCCTGCAATGGCACGAGCATCGAATTAGAACCTTTTCTTCAATCCTTCCTTCGAAATTCCCAAAGACGCATTCAGAAATCGATGCAAAAGCACACTTATCAAACCCACACAATAATTCATTTAGAAAGACAAAAAAACCAACAAAACCAATAGCATACTGGTTGTGTCACTCTCTTTAGAGTTCATTCACCAAGACATAGTCTACTGCATCTAGGACTTATTTCAGCAGTAGTTGATCCATTAGTTGGAACGGTACTCATATCATTCGTCCAAATCAATTTTATTGATGTCATGGTTTTCGTATACCATACTCGTCGCTGAGTCAGACTAGCCATCTATGTTTCTGACCATGTCTGACTTGCCACGAGCCTATTACATAGTGCTTCGCCCCAACGGGAGCGGGACACTACATAATATACCACTAAAAAAAAGTTTCGTCCCGAAACTTAAGAACAAGGGTCTGACCTTCGTCGGCAAAAAGTGAAGGATACTTCTCTTTCATTTCTGCCTCTAGTTCCTACGTTGACTCCTCAACTGAATGGTTGTGCCAGAGTTCGCGAACTAAGGATATCGATCGGCTCCGCAAGATTTTTTTTTTACGGTCCAAAATTTGTACGGGCTCCTCCGAGTATGATAGATCAGCGCGCATCTCCAACTGATCGAAACTAACCACATGACTTGGGTCATGCATGTACTTCTGAAGTTGGAAGACATGGAAGACGTCGTGCAATTCAGCCAAGGCAGGAGGTAGCGCAATTCGGTAAGCAACTGTCGCCACTCTTTCGAGAATCTCGAAGGGCCCTACGAATCTCGGACTCAGTTTTCCCTTCACCCCGAATCGTATGACGCCTCGCATCGGCGTCACTTTCAGAAACACATGGTCCCCAACCAAGAACTTTAACGGTCGTCGACGAGTATCTGCATAACTCTTCTGTCGACTCTGAGCAATACGGAACCTATCTCGAATCATGCGGACCTTTTCAACGGCTTGTTCGACTAGTTCTGGCCCGAGCACCTGTCGCTCCCCGACTTCGTTCCAGTAAATCGGAGATCGGCACTTCCTCCCTTAAAGTGCTTCGTAGGGAGCCATCTGGATGCTCGATTGATAATTGTTGTTGTACGCAAACTCCGCGAGCGGCAAGTGCGTGTCCCAACTAGTCTTTAAATCTATTGCACACAAACATAACATATCTTCCAGGATCTGATTCACTCTTTCTGTCTGGCCATCGATTTGCGGGTGGTACGCGAAGCTAAGGTTCAGCTTAGTGCCCATCGCCGCTTGCAGACTCGTCCAAAAATGCGACAAAAATTGCCCATCTCTATCCAAAATGATTATGGCAGGTACCCCGTGTAGTCGGACAATCTCATTGATATATATCTGAGCTAACCGATCGACGCTCCATGATGCTTTGATAGCGATGAAATGAGCAGATTTGGTCAATCGATCGACAATGACCCAAATCGCATTATTTTCTCGCGATGTCTTCGGAAGGCCCATGATAAAATCCATAGAGAAGTTGTTCCACTTCTATACTGGAATGTCGAGGTTCTGTAGCTCCCCACCTGGTCTTTGATGCTCGGCCTTCAGCTGTTGACAGGTCATGCACTGTGACACAAAAGTTGCCATGTCTTTCTTCATGCCATGCCACTAAAAGGTCGTGTGCAAGTCCTTGTACATTTTGGTACTCCCGGGATGCAACGAGTACTTCGTATAGTAGGCCTCCGTCAGAATCTCTTTTCTAAGTTCGGCATGGTCCGACACGCATATTCTCCCTTTCATCCACGTCATTCCGCCCTCGTCCACCACAAAGTCGGCCGTCTTTCCTGTCGAAATCAGCTCATGCATCTTTTTCAGGAATGGATCGTCCTCCTGTGTGGTCTTTATCTTATTGTGCAAGCTTGACTCAAGGTAAAATTGGGCCAATTATGCTCCACGGTAGCGAATTCGGAGTTCGATACCCATTTCTGCCAAGTCTCGTTGTATGTCACGGTTGATAGCCAGGCATCCTACAAACATTCTATTCAAAGCATCCGCTATGATGTTTCCCTCACTCGAATTGTACTCGATAGTCAGATCATAATCTTTGATGAGTTCGAGCCAACGCCGCTGCCGTAAGTTCAAGTCCCGTTGGGTAAAGATATATTTAAGGCGTTTATGATCCGTATAGATGCTGCAAGCCACACCATAAAGATAGTGCCACCCTAGCTTCAATGCAAACACAATCGTCGCTAGCTCAAGATCATGCATAGGGTAATTTTTTTCGTGTTGCTTCAATTATCTCGAGGCAAACGAAATCACCTTATTCTTTTGCATAAGCACGCATCCCAAACCAGTTCGCGATGCATCGCTAAATATTTGAAACCCTTCTAGTCCATCCGAAAGTGCAAGGATTGGAGCTGAGATGAGTCATTTCTTTAACTCCTAAAAGCTAGATTCACAGGCGTCGTTCCACTTGAATGTGACTCCCTTCTGGGTGAGGCAAGTCAGAGGTGACGTAATCTTGGCAAAGTCTTTCACAAATCTTCGGTAGTAGTCTGCCAAGCCGAGAAAACTTCGGATGTCGCCTGAGGTAGGCCGCTTCCATTCAACTATCGCTTCAATTTTCTTTGGGTCCACCGTGACGCCTTCAGCTGAAACAACGTGCCCAAGGAACGTCACACTGCTTATCCAGAACTCACATTTACTTAACTTGGCATAAAGTTGGTGTTCACACAGGGTCTGTAGTACCGTCTTCAAGTGCTCCACGTGCTCATCCTTGCTTTTTGAATATATGAGAATGTTATCGATGAATACGACGATAAATTTGTCTATGAACGGTCAGAACACCCGGTTCATCAGATCTATGAAAGCGGCATGAGCATTTGTTAAGTCGAAAGGCATGACTAGAAATTCGTAGTGGCCATATCGAGTTCGGAAGGCGGACTTCGGCATGTCCTCAGACTTGATCTTCAATTGATGGTAGCATGAACGAAGATCAATCTTGGAAAATACCATCGCCCCTTGCAACTGGTCAAACAAATCGTCTATCCTTGGCAATGGATACTTGTTTCGTACCGTGGCTTTGTTAAGTTCCCGATAGTCGATGCACAGCAGCATCGATACATCCTTCTTCCTTACAAATAATACTGGAGCACCCCACGGGGAGATACTAGGGCGAATATATCCGCGATCTAGCAACTCTTGTAGTTGTGCTTTCAGTTCCTTCAGCTCTGCCGACGCCATTCGATAGGGTGCTTTGGATATCGGTCGGGTGTCCAGAAAGGTGTCGATGTTGAATTCTATCTCTCGATCCGACGGCATCCCTGGCAACTCATCTGGGAACACATGAGAAAATTCTACCACGACTTCAGTCTGGGCTGTGCTTACAATCTTCGTTCTCGTGTCTCGAACTAATGCTAGGTACCCGTTGCAACTAGAATGCAACATACGCCTTGCCAAAATCGTCGATATCATTATTGCTGTCTTTGATGTTGCTCCGCAAGAATAGGAGAACTCGGTTTCGCCCGGAAGGCGAAACACAACTCTTTTCTCCGTGCACTCGATAGTTGTATGGCATGCACCCAACCAATCCATGCCGAGGTTTATATCGTACTCCTTGATGTCGAGGACGATAACTTCCAAGGATAGATTTTCCCTCCGATGCAGATATAACCATCCCTACAAATTTTAGTGGCAGACATATCAACTCCCGATGGAATGCTAACGCTAAGATTTATATCTAAAAATTGCATGGGTAATTTATTCTCTTCTACAAAGTCAGCAGATATGAAACTATGCATATCACCCGAATCGAACAGTACTATAGCAGGCATATTTTTATAGAGTAATATACCTGTCACGACAGTGTCGGACGCGAACGCTTTGTCCCGAGTCAGTGCATAGACTCGGCTTTGCGTCCCTTGGCAATTTTGAGGGTTCACGGGCACTGCGTTTGCGCCATGGGCGAGAGGCGCCCTGTTCTGATTCCGGACGTTCCTTGGTGGATATTTGTAACACCCAGTTTTCTAAATGAGGGTAATTTTGAAATTTTGTATTTTAATTTATTTAATTATGATATTTATTTAATAATATGATTTTTGGTAATTTTTAATCATTTTTAAACTATTTAAATCATGACTTATGATTTTGGTGCATTGACTAGTGTAGCCTTAGAGACTGTTGACCTAGAGCCTAGTCATTGTGATTAGGATATTTGATTAGTACATTTTAGCCTAGAGGATATTTTGATCATTTTAGGATTTATTGGAATTTTTGGGAATTTTTAGATTTTATTTTGGAATTGTTTGATTGAAGGTTGACTAGGTTGACTTTGACTAGCTTTGACTTTGTGACCTAACCCTAGTTAAGTTGGACTTGACTAGATAAGAGATCCTAGGTTAAGTTAGGTCAACCATACTCTAGTTAGTGAAAACAATTAAGGATATTGAGTTTTGAATAGGAAGTTTTGACCACAAGCCATGACTTGTGACTTTTAAGTCATTTGTTTAATGACTAGGCCCAAAGCCCAAGACAAGTTTCAAAACCCTAAGCCCTAGGCTAAGTGGCCAGCCACCATATCCTCCTTGGGAACACCACCCTATAAATACTCTCTTAGTTTAGGGTTGCCTCTTTCTTAGGAAAGCTCAAGTCTAGAAGGAAAGGTTTGTTCCTATTCAATAAATCCCTAAAATTCTATTCCTCTTCCTTTTCCATTCAAATCTTTTCTATTAGATCCTAATCTATCTATTCTTGCTGTCATTAATAATCCATTTCAGTTTGTGGTGATATTGGTGGATTGGGACATCAAGAGGAGAGCATTGAATAGAGGTTTTTATTTGAAAGTTCAACAATAGGTAAATTCCTCATCCCTCCATGAAAATTCGTTTTGTCTTCATCATTAGGGAGCCCTAGGAGTCCCCTAAGCATCAGTATAGGTTTTGTGTCGGGTATCCTAAGTTTTGTGTCCATTTGGACACGTATCAGGGGTACAGCCTAGGTGTTTGTCGAAATGCCCAAGAGGGGATTTCGATCTCATTTTTGGAAAGTTTTTAAATAGGAATTTAGCTTTTGATATTGCTTATTGGTTTCTGGTTGACTGAGGTGGTGTTTGTGTTGTGTCGGGTCATTTTGGACACGCGACACGCACGTTTTCGCACACACAGCAGTCCCCTGCTACTCGGGGGCTGTAGCGGACACGATACGAAATGTTTTGACACAACACTTGACACGCCTCTTGGGGCAGTGACTGACATGCCACCTACTAAGTTTTAGAGGGACTCGTGTCGTATCGGATACGCAATCGCGTGAGCACGCGATTTGTACTGTACTGCACGAGCGTGCAAGTACTGTCCGATACGAGCTTCGTGTCCTTCGTGGACACGTCGTGATGGTGTTTCAGGGACACGACTGTGTAGCCCTACTATGGGCGAACACAGGGACACGTGCACGAGGACACTGGTGTCGTGTGTCGGGTGCGCGAGCCTGTGTAATGCCCGCACGATGCTGCACTGAATATACGTGTCTGTGTGTGTTTTTACCTGATTTGACACCTCGTGTCCAAATGTTTGGACACGAGTAGACTCTTGGGATACCTACATATATACACAACCCTATTTCAGTAATTAATTTGATGTTATTTGACATTTCACAATTCAAACTCAGGTTTCCCTATTGGACTGATACCATGCATCCAGTTGAATTTCTGAACCTTATTCTTTTTAAAAAAAAACTAAAATTGGTGTTTGAATGGACATTTAGATTCATATACAAGTGTGATTATATTGCTATATTCCTGAGAATGATGTTTAAATTGTTGTTTAAATATTAATTATAATGTAAATACATGATAAAGCATGTTTGAGTTATGAGTTTAAATGGATTGGTTCATATGTTCTGTGCCTATGATTGGATGAAATAAAAACTGAAAATCAACTTGTATACGTGTGTAATGGCTGAGATTGTGTTTTGGAATTCTGAGTTTTTCCTATGTTGTAAAACTGAGGATGAGTGAAAACCTGGAAATGGGTTTTCCCTTTTTCCTTGACAAGAGAAAACTGGGTTTTAAGTTTTAAATGTTGGGTTGATTTCAGTTTGACTTTGAATTCTGATTTGGGATCGAATTATCAGTTCTGATACTTAATACTGTGTGGCCTTAAACCTGAGATCCTTCCTCTTAAACTGGAGTTTAAACTCAGGTTTGGAGCCATAGTTGGTTCTTCCTATTTTTTCTCTGTTCAGTGAAGATTTGAACTGTTAATAGATTAAGCTTTTAGAAGGTAGGCCGGAGAATATATGGAAGTCTTGACTGAGATTTGAGTTTTGCTTTATGACTGATAACTGTTTTCACTCCCCTTCATGTTGGTTCTTGGACCTGTGAATGGGCTATAGAATGCATAGTGAACTATTCTTTCTTCTGGGTTTCAAAGGATTAGTTAAATCAGAGTTTTGATATAGACTGTATGGCCTATACATGAAGTATTGCATTTACCTTTCCCTCTTAAACCATTCACTGATTTCATGTGTTTCCCTTTTTGCACTGTTCTTATTTGCCCTTCACTTCACTGATTGTTTTCTAAAATTGTGGAATTCCATGCTACACATAAACCTGAGATTCACATTGGAAGAAAACTGAGTTTTTTTGGGTGTTTGAATAACTGAAATCCATTTTCCTGAGTTCCATACTGTTTAGAGCTTAAAAACCTATGTTTCATGATACCTGATATTTATGCAAAGTCTGAAATTTTGTTTTGATATCCTAAGACATGTAATTGCCTTTACTGCCACTATGTTCTCACTATTTGACACACACACACACACAAGTCCCACACACACATGTCTACACATAATTCATGCACACACACAAAACTCTGGAAAACCTGGGACTGATTCCAGGTTTTCCTCACATTCCCTTAACACCCTGCTCATTAATCACTCTCACACCCACACACACAGTCACACACTGTTTTGTTAACCCCCTATTCACTGTTAACCCCCTAAAGCCTGACATTTACCCATGAGAGCTGTCCTAACCAGCCCTCAAACCTACCCCTTCACTCACCCTCACTCATTTCATATACACACACATTTCTCTCAAGTTTTCACACACAGCTGCACTTGTACACCCACATACAATTTCTCATGTTTCATATATGCCTACCTAATATAGAGTGCATTAATAAAACCTCTAATATATGTGTCTATATATATAATACAATGTGTTGTATATTGTAGGCTAATGGATACATTGTGATGTATGTTCCTAGATATATGAATATGGTTTTATATAGATGGTTACATATGTGTATTGGTTGGGGGATGCCATGATAGTAGGCTCATGGGTTGTATGGGTTATACAGTTCATGTATATGCCACATATTGTGTATAACTTGGTATTACTATATATAGGTTTTGTGTATACTGTGTTGAGAATAGGCCTAGGTAGTGTGGTATAGCTTGGTGAGACTAGTTAGGGCTTGTACTACATTATTAGACTTAGTATAGCCTAGTTAGACTTGTTAGACCTAGGTTTGACTTCTTGGTTGACCAGGGTTGACCAAGAGTTGACTTTGGCCTAGATTGACCTAGAACCAGGTAGAATGCATAGCAGAGATTCATTTTATCATTTTAGACTTGTTGTGACTTGTGCTGTTCTATAGGAGACAGACACCACTCCTCGGACAGTATATTATCTTCAGACAGTCAGGCTATCAGGCGAGTACATTCTCTGACCGTTTCATACTTGTATAGATTTACATTCTTGCTCTAGATTACTGTACTTGATGCTGACACGACTGTTATCACGGATTGGTACTATATGGATCTTCTTTTGAGATGTTATCTCCTTGTATTCACTAAATACATATTATGACGTGTGTTTCACTTCCATATTGTATTTATTGAATACCCATATCCTTGTATACTCATTGTGCATATTGTACTCTCATTATCACATGAGCCCCAGGGATAGACCATTGTACACTATTGTATAACATTGTACATCCATTGTATAACATTGTACACTATTGTATAAGATAACGTAACTGGAGTAGATCCTTGTGTATTGATTGGGAAGGGGGAGTAGAATTGGTTATGTACTCAAATCCTATTGTACAACATTGTATAACTATTGTATATGTCTATTGTACACCCACGTACAATGGAGTTACCATTGCATTTTCCTAGCCCGTTTACATAACCAGATTGTACTCTAAAATCACATATTCCTTACAGTTCTTACTTATCGTATTTAGATATTTACTGTTATCAAATCTCTACTGTTTTCCATATATCTTCTTCTTTCAGCGTTTCATGTACTTTACTCTATTGTATGCTTTATATTTCCTAACTCGATATGAACTGCGTGAGATGTTTTGTGCTCGCTCCCGTCCTGACTGGACCTGTTGAAAATATTACAGAGGATGAGGAGGAGGCCTGCATAGACACCTACTATGGGACAGCTGTAGATGACATGTGTGACCCAGATTTTCAGCCTGATCCACTAGCTTAGAGACTGAGGCTCCCTAGTCTAGGCTTTACTATTTCTGTCTTCTGAGATCTGATTGTATATATTCTTTCATTTTCTGTATTAGAGACTTGTATTGAGTTGGATGTTCAGTTTGTATGGCAGTAGACACTTAGACTCTTTCTCTCTGATTGTATCCTGTGGATCTTTTATTCCAGTATCTATCTATCTTTATTTTTTATCATTCTGCCTTAGATGTGATTGAGACTGTATATTGTTATGTCACCTCCATTCGGAGTGTATATACTGTACATGTACCTTTATATTGTTAGATGATTGACCTAGGACAGCGTTCTACCGCCGACACTGCGGCGTAGGCTGGGCGTTGTTACGTTCTCGTACCCTCACAGTGGGTGCGGGTCGTGACACGTTTTTAGTGGTGGCCCATGCAGGTCGAGATTATGTAGTGGTATTCGAACTAGAGTATCACTACAGCCTGCAATAGGATTAGGATATTTTAAAAGGTACTCAATCACACTAGGAAAAACTCATATCAAATTCATGCCATCTCAGTTCTTGCTGATATTGTTCTCCTTGAATATAACTGTCCTCCTTTGCTATTTCGACTCATTCTCAGCAATTGTTTGTTTGATCTATCTTCAGGATGGTGGAGACGCGATTATAGCGTGCCATTCATGGAGATACTGTAGAGGGGACTACTACCTCTCAGCCAGTTCAGCAGGGTCGGGAGGCTACAGCTCCTGCCACCTCTGCTCATATTGGAACTTCAGCAGCAGCAGTAGCTGAGGGTATGCCTTCACCAGTTCGAAGGCAGGACCCAGTCATTCCAGAGGATCTTTTCCAGCCGCCACCGCCTCCAGGACATGTGGACGCAGCTCAGATGTTCGTGTATTTCCAGCAGTTCATGGACCGACAGCAGGCTCGGCATGATAGAGGCATGGAGTTGGCCGTCACGACAGCCGCAGCTCGACCAGTGGTTCAGCAGCCGAAGACACCGGGGATCGAGCAGTTTCAGAAGATGAGCCCCAGAGACTTCATGGGGACAGAGGGGATCTTGTATGCCGACGAGTGGATCGAGCATATGGAGGAGATCTTTCGCTTGGCCAGGATTCCAGCAGACCTTCAGATCGAGACAGCAGCTAGCCGGATGCGATCTCTTGCTTGCACCTGGTATCAGTCGGACCCCAGGGTGGGGGTACCAGGGCAGACTTGGGAGCAGTTCAGGGGCTTCTTCAAGAAGAAGTTCTTCCCAGATTCAGCAGTCAGAGCCTTGGAGACGCAGTTTGAGAGCTTGGTCCAGGGGAGCCTCTCAGTAGAGGAGTATGCGGGAGAGTTTGGCCGTCTTAGCAGGTTTGTTGAGGGGTTGAACGAGACGGCGAAGGCCCAGAGGTTCCGGAAGGGTCTGGTCAAGGAGGTCAAGTCCCTGACCAAGGGGAACAGAGATGCTACTTTTGAGGAGATTTTGACGGGAGCCTTATTGGCGAAGGATGATCTTGAGCTTAGGCTCAAGAGGGGGCGAGACCCAGTTGGGGGCAGCAGCAGTGGAGGACCGGCCAAGAGGCCGCACGTTCAGCATGAGTTTCAGCAGCCGATGGCCCATTTCCAGCAACAGCAGCAGAGGCCTGTTCAGTATCAGGAACAAAGACAGGTGCAGTATCAGCAGGCACCCAGGCAGCAGCAGAACACTGTGTACAACTTCTGCAAGAAGCAAGGCCATGGGTAGGACGACTGCAGGAAGAGGTTGGGTATTTGTTTACTTTGCGGATCAGTGGAGCATCAGTGTAGAGAGTGTCCCAAGAACCCGACACCATTGGCTCAGGTGGCACCAGGAGCTAGAGCTCCAGCAGGGCAGCAGAGGGGACCACCATTGCAGACTCAGCAGCAGAGGTTCGTTCAGCATCAGCAGCAGGCCAGGGGAGGCCAGCCAGGGCGAGCTTTCGCCATGACAGCCGAGGATGCTCAGGCCATTGGAGATCTAGTCGCAGGTTCCGTTCTTTTGATTCAATTCTAAAATTCCTATCTTGAAATTCAGTTTCATCTATTCCTATCTGTTTCTTCATTGTTGATAAGTTTGATCTGGTGTTTCAGTATGATTAAATTTTCTTCTGAGATAAGTCGTATGGGCTAGGTCGCCTCGATTATGAGATTTTAGAATCCTCTAGGGTCATGCTAGCAGGCATAGTGAGGACATATAGTCGGACTATAGATGTATTTCTCGGGTGTGAGAATTTAAGGTTTTTGCTGCCAAGCGCGCGGCAATACGAAAATTTTAAATACCACAATTCTAGAGGTATGTACCATAGTTGAGGACTCTGTGATTATCGTAGCCTTGCACACTGGCATGACAGAGATTCTGAGTATCACGATTTTGGACAGACGCATATGATTATCTGACGGTATGTTTGAGACTCTGATTGTGGGGTGTTTGACCTATAAGGACTACTACCATTTTAATTTCGAGGTCAAAATTTTTCTAAGGTGGGTAGGCTTGTAACACCCAATTTTCTAAATGAGGGTAATTTTAAAATTTTGTATTTAATTTATTTAATTATGATATTTATTTAATAATATGATTTTTGGTAATTTTTAATCATTTTTAAACTATTTAAATCATGACTTATGATTTTGGTGCATTGACTAGTGTAGCCTTAGAGACTGTTGACCTAGAGCCTAGTCATTGTGATTAGGATGTTTGATTAGTACATTTTAGCCTAGAGGATATTTTGGTCATTTTAGGATTTATTGGAATTTTTGGAAATTTTTATATTTTATTTTGGAATTGTTTGATTGAAGGTTGACTAGGTTGACTTTGACTAGCTTTGACTTTGTGACCTAACCCTAGTTAAGTTGGACTTGACTAGATAAGAGATCCTAGGTTAAGTTAGGTCAACCATACTCTAGTTAGTGAAAACAATTAAGGATATTGAGTTTTGAATAGGAAGTTTTGACCACAAGCCATGACTTGTGACTTTTAAGTCATTTGTTTAATGACTAGGCCCAAAGCCCAAGACAAGTTTCAAAACCCTAAGCCCTAGGCTAAGTGGCCAGCCACCATATCCTCCTTGGGAACACCACCCTATAAATACTCTCTTAGTTTAGGGTTGCCTCTTTCTTAGGAAAGCTCAAGTCTAGAAGGAAAGGTTTGTTCCTATTCAATAAATTCCTAAAATTCCATTCCTCTTCCTTTTCCATTCAAATCTTTTCTATTAGATCCTAATCTATCTATTCTTGCTGTCATTAATAATCCATTTCAGTTTGTGGTGATATTGGTGGATTGGGACATCAAGAGGAGAGCATTGAATAGGGGTTTTTATTTGAAAGTTCAACAATAGGTAAATTCCTCATCCCTCCATGAAAATTTGTTTTGTCTTCATCATTAGGGAGCCCTAGGAGTCCCCTAAGCATCAGTATAGGTTTTGTGTCGGGTATCCTAAGTTTCGTGTCTATTTGGACACGTATCAGGGGTGCAGCCTAGGTGTTTGTCGAAATGCCCAAGAGGGGATTTCGATCTCGTTTTTGGAAAGTTTTTAAATAGGAATTTAGGTTTTGATATTGCTTATTGGTTTCTGGTTGACTGAGGTGGTGTTTGTGTTGTGTCGGGTCGTTTTGGATACGCGACACGCACGTTTTCGCACACACAGCAGTCCCCTGCTACTCGGGGGCTGTAGCGGACACGATACGAAATGTTTTGACACAACACTTGACACGCCTCTTGGGGCAGTGACTGACATGCCACCCACTAAGTTTCAGAGGGACTCATGTCGTATCGGACACGCAATCGCGTGAGCACGCGATTTGCACTGCACTGCACGAGCGTGCAAGTGCTGTCCGATACGAGCTTCGTGTCCTTCGTGGACACGTCGTGATGGTATTTCAGGGACACGACTGTGCAGCCCTACTATGGGCGAACACAGGGACACGTGCACGAGGACACTGGTGTCGTGTGTCGGGTGCGCGAGCCTGTGTAATGCCCGTACGACGCTGCACTGAATATACGTGTCTGTGTGTGTTTTTACCTGATTTAACACCTCGTGTCCAAATGTTTGGACACGAGTAGACTCGTGGGACACCTACATATATACACAACCCTATTTCAGTGATTAATTTGATGTTATTTGACATTTCACAATTCAAACTCAGGTTTCCCCATTGGACTGATACCATGCATCCAGTTGAATTTCTGAACCTTATTCTTTTTTAAAAAAAACTAAAATTGGTGTTTGAATGGACATTTAGATTCATATACAAGTGTGATTACATTGCTATATTCCTGAGAATGATGTTTAAATTGTTGTTTAAATATTAATTATAATGTAATACATGATAAAGCATGTTTGAGTTATGAGTTTAAATGGATTGGTTCATATGTTCTGTGCCTATGATTGGATGAAATGAAAACTGAAAATCAACTTGTATACGTGTGTAATGGCTGAGATTGTGTTTTAGAATTCTGAGTTTTTCCTATGTTGTAAAACTGAGGATGAGTGAAAACCTGGAAATGGGTTTTCCCTTTTTCCTTGACAAGAGAAAACTGGGTTTTAAGTTTTAAATGTTGGGTTGATTTCAGTTTGACTTTGAATTCTGATTTGGGATCGAATTATCAGTTCTGATACTTAATACTGTATGGCCTTAAACCTGAGATCCTTCCTCTTAAACTGGAGTTTAAACTCAGGTTTGGAGCCATAGTTGGTTCTTCCTATTTTTTCTCTGTTCAGTGAAGATTTGAACTGTTAATAGATTAAGCTTTTAGAAGGTAGGCCTGAGAATGTATGGAAGTCTTGACTGAGATTTGAGTTTTGCTTTATGACTGATAACTGTTTTCACTCCCCTTCATGTTGGTTCTTGGACCTGTGAATGGGCTATAGAATGCATAGTGAACTATTCTTTCTCCTGGGTTTTAAAGGATTAGTTAAATCAGAGTTTTGATATAGACTGTATGGTCTATACATGAAGTATTGCATTTACCTTTCCCTCTTAAACCATTCACTGATTTCATGTGTTTCCCTTTTTGCACTGTTCTTATTTGCCCTTCACTTCACTGATTGTTTTCTGAAATTGTGGAATTCCAGGCTACACATAAACCTGAGATTCACATTGGAAGAAAACTGAGTTTTTTTGGGTGTTGAATAACTAAAATCCATTTTCCTGAGTTCCATACTGTTTAGAGCTTAAAACCTATGTTTCATGATACCTGATATTTATGCAAAGTCTGAAATTTTGTTTTGATATCCTAAGACATGTAATTGCCTTTACTGCCACTGTGTTCTCACTATTTGACACACACACACACACACACACAAGTCCCACACACCATGTCTACACATAATTCATGCACACACACAAACTCTGGAAAACCTGGGACTGATTCCAGGTTTTCCTCACATTCCCTTAACACCCTACTCATTAATCACTCTCACACCCACACACACAGTCACACACTGTTTTGTTAACCCCCCATTCACTGTTAACCCCCTAAAGCCTGTTATTTACCTATGAGAGCTGTCCTAACCAGCCCTCAAACCTACCCCTTCACTCACCCTCACTCATTTCATATACACACACATTTCTCTCAAGTTTTCACACACAGCTGCACTTGTACACCCACATACAATTTCTCATGTTTCATATATGCCTACCTAATGTAGAGTGCATTAATAAAACCTCTAATATATGTGTCTATATATAATGCAATGTGTTGTATATTGTAGGCTAATGGATACATTGTGATGTATGTTCCTAGATATATGAATATGGTTTTATATAGATGGTTACATATGTGTATTGGTTGGGGGATGCCATGATAGTAGGCTCATGGGTTGTATGGGTTATACAGTTCATGTATATGCCACATTGTGTATAACTTGGTATTACTATATAGGTTTTGTGTATACTGTGTTGAGAATAGGCCTAGGTAGTGTGGTATAGCTTGGTGAGACTAGATAGGGCTTGTACTACATTATTAGACTTAGTATAGCCTAGTTAGACTTGTTAGACCTAGGTTTGACTTCTTGGTTGACCAGGGTTGACCAAGAGTTGACTTTGGCCTAGATTGACCTAGAACCAGGTAGAATGCATACAGAGATTCATTTTATCATTTTAGACTTGTTGTGACTTGTGCTGTTCTATAGGAGACAGACACCACTCCTCGGACAGTATTCTCTTCAGACACTCAGGCTATCAGGCGAGTACATTCTCTGACCGTTTCATACTTGTATGGATTTACATTCTTGCTCTAGATTACTGTACTTGATGCTGACACGACTGTTATCACGGATTGGTACTATGGATCTTCTTTTGAGATGTTATCTCCTTGTATTCACTAAATACATATTGTGACGTGCGTTTACTTCCATATTGTATTTATTGAATACCCATATCCTTGTATACTCATTGTGCATATTGTACTCTCATTATCACATGAGCCCCAGGGATAGACCATTGTACACTATTGTATAACATTGTACATCCATTGTAAACATTGTACACTATTGTATAAGATAACGTAACTGGAGTAGATCCTTGTGTATTGATTGGGGAGGGGGAGTAGAATTGGTTATGTACTCAAATCCTATTGTACAACATTGTATAACTATTGTATATGTCTATTGTACACCCACGTACAATGGAGTTACCATTGCATTTTCCTAGCCCGTTTACATAACCAGATTGTACTCTAAAATCACATGTTCCTTACAGTTCCTTATCGTATTTAGATATTTCTGTTATCAAATCTCTACTGTTTTCCATATAACTTCTTCTTTCAGCGTTTCATGTACTTTACTCTATTGTATGCTTTATATTTCCTAACTCGATATGAACTGCGTGAGATGTTTTGTGCTCGCTCCCGTCCTGACTGGACCTGTTGAAAATATTACAGAGGATGAGGAGGAGGCCTGCATAGACACCTACTATGGGACAGCTGTAGATGACATGTGTGACCCATTTCCAGCCTGATCCACTAGCTTAGAGACTGAGGCTCCCTAGTCTAGGCTTTACTATTTCTGTCTTCTGAGATCTGATTGTATATTTCTTCATTTTCTGTATTAGAGACTTGTATTGAGTTGGATGTTCAGTTTGTATGGCAGTAGACACTTAGACTCTTTCTCTCTGATTGTATCATGTGGATCTTTTATTCCAGTATCTATCTATCTTTATTTTTTATCATTCTGCCTTAGATGTGATTAAGACTGTATATTGTTATGTCACCTCCATTCGGAGTGTATATACTGTACAGGTACCTTTATATTGTTAGATGATTGACCTAGGACAGCGTTCTACCGCCGACACTGCGGCGTAGGCTAGGCGTTGTTACGTTCTCGTACCCTCACAGTGGGTGCGGGTCGTAACAATATTGGTTCGCCCTCCCCATTCGACAATCTACTGCCTTGTGACCTAGCTGGCCATACTTGAAGCATCCTCTTTGGCAATCGACCACCAGATGTCCCATCTTGTCGCAGCGATGGCACCGTACGTCGGGGTGAGGCCTCTGATACTCGAATGTGTTCTGACGCTTTGGCACACCAGATCCTCCCGCGTCATGAGGACGCTTGTTAAACTTGTTACGGACGCCTGACTCGGTCCTTTGCGAAGCTCGACCAAAGTTCTGCTTGCTATCAAGGGCGACATTATATGATTCCCTGTAAGTCTGGCATCTTTGGTTCATGACGTCCCGACGTAAATCGTTATTCAGGCCTTATTGGAAGCGCTCGCACCACGCCTCCTTATTCGGCAGAAAGGCCCCGACAAACTTCACAAGCTTTGCGAACTTCGTATCGTAATCTTCAACTGACATGTTTTCTTGCTTCAAGGACATAAATTCCTCTTCCTTTTGTCGACGAACGGCACGAGGAATATATTGCTCGAGGAAGGCCAGTTTGAACGTCTCCCACGAGATCTTGGTGTTTGGGTTGGCCTCGTGGAGCTCTTGTTTCTTCGTCTTCCACCAGTTGTAGGCCCTCAAGTTTAGTTGCAAGGCTGCACACCCGACTCTCTTGGACCCCTCGATGTTGAGGAGATTGAACAGACCCTCAATCTTCACTAGCCACCCCATGACTTCGTCAGGCTCTGCTCGGCCATTAAATTCAGGTGGGTTCATCTTCTTGAATTTGGTCGCCTTGAGCAGGGAGGAGGAAGACATATGCTTCGTCGTTACTAGTTGCACTTCTTCTTATGACATGGCGGTCGTCGAGTTCTGTTGGGTCGCTATGGTGCTCACGATATGGGTCAGGGCCTCCATATGCTTTTGTTGGGCACTGATTTGGGCTTGGATCTGTTCTTGCAGTTGTCGCTGCTGCATCTCCGCGTGGCGCTGTTGGACTTCCATGAGGCACAATAATCGCTCCATGGCGGATTCGCTAGGCGTCGCATCTTCGGTACTATCCGTGCTAATCAACGTGGCATTGACAGCGAGGACACCCTTTCTCTTCGGCATTCCTACAAAATTGAGCAAACCTGTTAGTATTATTAAAATATCTACGGGCTTATATATATGGAACGATTATTTCATGTCGTATATGTCGAAAAGCATAATTTTTGAAAAATTGTAACAGCATCTAAAAGAAAGTATTTTGAAAGGTTCGAGGTGTGAACCGTGCTCTGATACCAACTTGTCACGTCCCGACTCACCCAATCGATCGTCATCGCCTTGACTCAAGATGAATCGATCCTACGAGTCGGGACGTGATGTCGTACATGTCTTTATTGGACTTGTACAAGGCAAGAATGTGTACTTGAAATTTCCTTTGAGGCGACACATTGAAATTAATTAAACAGTGCAGAGAGTTGAAGACATAAAATAGGAAGAAATTTAGCTTTTCATTCATAAACTTGCAAAGTATGTGCAAGGTCATTTTTACATTACACATGCCGTTGCAGCTACATCTTTAAACACAAAAGAAAACTCTCGACAAGCTGTCATAAAATAATCCTTGTCGTTCCATACATTCGTGCCCCTTTATACATTTGAATAAACACCTTCGATCTGAATTGGGCTTCAAAATACTTCAAAATAGGAGAGTTTCGTGCCGCCTGTCACGACCCACACCCGCTTTTCAGACGCGAGCTCGTGAGCAAGCCAGCTACGTATCGAGCGGACTCCAGTCCAACCCGAATACGTAAACGTTGTTTGGACTATGTAATGGGTCTAACCATGGCAAGGCAAAATATATCTCAAATCCACAAGAGTAACATAAACACGAAAGAACACTATGGGTCTTGGTCTGTAGTCCACTAGCATATGTCCGATAAGACTCCAAAAAAAATTAATATGAGTCAATAAACTAGGCTAACAAGCAGGATATCTCATGATAAGGAATGAAAGCACGAGAATACCATAAACGTAATATCAATACCTGAATCCTGCAAGTATATCGTAATCATCCACCATCTTGCTCTACTAGCTAACTCCATGCAATCGCTAAACCTGAAGAGATCATCATGTCCTCAGGGGATATAGCAAGATACATAAAAATATGCCTATCTAGCAGTTTATCATACAAATAAAGAAATACAGATATAAGCAAGCAAAGACCAAACAACACAAAACCATGACCATACACGACTGGAAGAACCACTACGCATAAAAAACTGCTGGAGAAGAATAAGAGAACACAATGTCTCGATACCAACAATAACCAATTGAATACTCAAACCCTCACCCCTAGTGTGGACTCGCAGGTTTGAACAACTACTAACCCTCGCCCCTGGTGTGGATCGCATGTTAGCTTCAAGAATCACCCTTGCCCCTAATACGGACTCGTAGGTGTGGACATATAACTACTAACCCTCGCCCCTAGTGTGGACTCGCAGGTTAGCTTCAGGAATCAAGGTACAGATAACTAGTAACCCTCGCCCCTAGTGTGGACTCGCAGGTTAGCTTCAAGAATTTAAGGTTCAGCAGTTCTGCTATGACTTACTCATCCTATGACACGATACGACTCAGTCGAAGTACATGTGACGACACGATATGACCCCGTCAAGATATACGGGAGAATAGATCCAATATGAACTACAAAGCTAACTATGAACAAGGACTATATATATACTAGCATGCATGATATACAAATCACATGTAAATAATCAACTAGCAAAACTAGATAATAATAAGAATATACATGTAGATAAACTGTAGAGGGAGGCAAGGTATACTTGCTTGGTGGTGGTTTGAAGAACCAACAATATACCGTCAACTAGTAAGCCATAAAGTCCAAATCTCACAACTGTCTCCGAATGCTGAAACAGACATTGCCAACATTCTCAGAATAGTCAAATTAGCTAGGATTGCCTATCCTTAAGTCCAATTCTGGACATAGGGACAAAACGGTCATTTTGGGCCAAAACGATGTCCGCCGTTGGACCCGCTTTGCACCAAAAAGTGTGCCAGAGTCAATGGTCTCTAAAGTCGTCAAGCTACATGTCTACAGATTCATTTGATGATACAAATCCAACTGTATGTCCAAAGTTGGATTCCGACAGGTCGTGCACAAAATTGCCCATTGAATCGGATCGTGGGGCCCGCTAACGGCGATCTGATTATTGTCTCAGAATCAGACCAAACTTGGCATACAGGACCAGAAAAATGATACGATCCTGTTGGCACAAGTTTTGTCTCGATCTGACAAATGTGCATAAAGTAATTGACAAATTTACAAAAGGCCGATACGTGTGAATTTTGACGGATACGCATCAAATTTGTCACGCACACGCAACCAATTTGAATTTCATCAAAGTCCACACGTCCGCAAAGTCGATACGTACCTTTCGATGCTTTCAGTTCGCGACCACATCGCCCGGTTTGGCGGGACGCACATCGTATCGGGACAATTCTAATTTTCTAAACTAGTTTATTGCGAGTTTTTCTTGATTTTTCGGAACAGATTTCTCTGTATACAATTTATGAAATTCAAAACTATAAAATAGGTTCTAAAGCCCTATATGTTGTCTAAATTACCCTTAATTAGTTTTCCTAAACTGTCGCTGGATCGGCAACGAATCGCCTTCCAACAGAGGGTTTGGACTGATTCACTGTCCTGTTTCGGGGAGGTTTTTCTATGACTTTACGTCGATTTATCGGACAACAAGGTGCGTATAATTATGAAGTGTTTGAAGGGAAATAATAGGCGTATAGGTGAGCTTCATACCAGAGAAGATCGATCGAAAAACGATCAATCGGTCATCGCGAAACCGTCCATGAAGTAGGCCTCTTAGCCCGTTGCTGCTGTTGTGGTACCACGTTGCTGTCGCGGGGTCAGACGACTTGGCCGGCCTCGATGGACCACGTGGCGGTCCAGGGGTACGCGCTGGCGGTCCAGTTGGTGGGGCACGATGGTTTAGGGTTAGGATTTTGCGTTTCCTCCCTTGAACATATATATTCGTGGTATTGAAGGGGGAAAACAGCGAAATAGCTTCGGCTGGGCTGGCTTTATGGGAAGTTGGGGCTGGGCCTGGGGTCTTGGGCTGGGCTGGGATCCCTTTCCTTTCTTCTTTTTTCCTTTTTATTTATCCCTCTCTAATTATATATAGATTTATTATATAATTTATATAGAGATATATATATATATATATTAAAAAAAAATATATTATATATATATATATCAAAATATAAGATCATAATATAGATCATATTATATATATATATCTATATATATATATATATATATCTATATATCTATATATAATATATAGGATCTATATTTTGATATTATATAATTAATATTATATATATTATATATATTATATATATATTATATTATATATATATATATATTTATATTATATATATATATATATTTTTTAATTTATATATATATATAATATATATATATAGATATATAATAATATATATATATATATATATATATATATCTTATATATATATATATTTTCAAAAAAAACCCCTTTTATTAAAAACTAGGAAGCAGAGCCTGAACCGTATACAAGACAAAAGTATACCCAAAAGGAAAGGCAGGGTGGGTAGCGGGCGCAGCCGCCCAAAACTAAGAAAAGAACAGCTGATCGAAAGCCGGGGAAAGGTGCGAGCAAAGGGTGCTCCGTTTGCGACATTGCCGTGAATTTCCCGAAGAAGCTGAAGTCCGAGTATTGGTAGCCCTCGTATCTCGCTTTGTTGATTTTTCAGATTGTCCAGGTTGCGGCCGCTGCAACGATCTGGTGGCGTGGGAGGCAGCTCCCCAGTGGGCCAGAAGATCGATAAAGCGCCCGTCTCCAGGGGAGGTGTTGAAGTTGTGGTTGAGGGTGTTCCAGATTTTGTCCGGGAGGCTTCCCTCCTGGAAGATGTGGTCTATAGTTTCCGTCTGGCGCTCAGTGCAGCAGTTGCACGCGGATGCCAGGCTGAAGCCGATAGAATTTAGGTTGTCGTCGGTGGGCAGTTTCTTTTTCATGTTCTCCACAGAAGGAAGGACCATTTCTTAGGGATACAGGAGTGCCAGAATCGCTTGATGAATAGGTCAGGCCCATTCTCTTGGATCATGATTCTCGCCGAGCGAATGGAGAAGGCTCCGGAGGCAGCCAGCGACCACAACAGTTTGTCGGCGCAGGCCCAATGCTAAGACCGTGATGGCGGATGCTGTCGACAGTGGCATTGCCGGACCATTCACGAATCCGGTCCCAATTCCAACCGATATTGGTAGGGTTCCAAAGGTCTTTTATCTTGCTGTTTCTGGGGGAGTTGGTTATGTTCGGTATGAGACTGTCACCTATCCACCGCTCCAGGAATGGGTTGGCCTCGCCGGAGCCCAGCCGAAGTCTGATCACGGGCTCTGCCCAATCGGGCCTCGCAAAATGCGACGCCAAGCGAGGAGGATCTGCAGTTGGCGGTTGCCATCGCGGGGGTGATGTGTTTGAAGTACCTGGCCTTCATGAACTTGGTCCACAGGTTTTGGCTGGTGCGTAATTTCCACCAAAGTTTCATAGAGAAAGCATTGACGATGAGCTCGAGCTTGGTGAAACCTAGCCCGCCTGACGCGGTGGGATAGCCATAGTGTCCCAGCTAGCCCAGTGGTGTTTGTCTTGCCCTTTGTTGTGTCCCCAGAAGAAGGTACTAAAGATCTTCTCGATCGACGCGGTCACCTTCTTGGGCGGAGAGCAAGCCGCAAGTGTGGATGGGGACGGAATTGAGCACATGTTTGATGAGGATAATTTTCCCTCCGGGGGATAGGGTGGCGTTATGCCATCCTTCGATTTTGTTCCTGATTTTGAAGATCAAGTTCTCGAATAAGCTGGCGTTATATTTCCCGTACACCAGAGGACAGCGAGATAGTTGAAAGGGGGATGAGCCACCGCCATGGAAGTCAGGTTTGTGAGTCTGGTTGCGTTCTCGGTTTTGATGCTGTGGTGGGCGTAGATGACGCTCTTGGATAGGTTGATCTTCTGGCCAGAGCATCTAGAGTACCGATTCAGAGTTGTGCACTACTTCCATCGAACCGATGTCCCCTGAAGAGAAGATGAGCAAATCGTCGGCAAAAGCCAGATGAGTGATAGTGGGGCATCCACTGGCTGTGTGGTAAAGCTGGAAGTTGGGGGTGTTGACCATGTTGAGGTTTCTGCTCAGAGCGTCGGCAACAATGATGAAGACCGTGGACGATAGAGGGTCGCCCTGTCTGACACCGCGGCTGGATTTGAAAAAACATCAGATTGGCCGTTGATAACTGTGGAAAACCATGAATTACTGATGGATCTCCACAATGTTGGTCCAGTTCTCGGAAAATCCGAAAGCCGAAAGACCCAAATCATGAATTGCCAGTCGAGCCTGTCGTATGCTTTTTCCATGTCGATTTTGATGGCGATGTTGCCCCCTCTAGCTGGAAATTTCATGCAGGTGATGAGTTCTTGGGCCAGCATGATGTTGTCTTGGATGTTCCGACCGCGGACGAAACCGCTTTGTTCCTCCGAGATGATTTTGGGAAGAGTTTCAATCATTCTAGTGGCGATGATTTTGGAGATAATTTTGTTAGTGAAAGTGCATAGACTGATGGGTCGGAAATGCGAAAGGAGTTGGGGTTATCTTTTTTCGGGATGAGGATGAGATTGGCACTGGAGATGGCTTTGGGGTAATGAGCACCTTCGAAGAAGGCGGTAGCCGCTTCAGTGATGTCCTGCTTGATAATATCCCAGCAAGTTCGAAAGAAGGTGCCAGAAAAGCCGTCAGGACCGGGAGCGCTGTGCGCGTTCAAGCCCCACACCGCCTCTTTCACTTCAAGTTCGGACAGAGGGCGTTCCAGCATCGCATTGTCGGAGTCGTTAATGATGGTGGGGATTTGGTCGAGGAACGAAGTGTCTTTATGGACCGTCTCCTTGGAAAATAATTTGGTGTAGAAGTCTGTGGCCGCTTCTTGGATCCCAATCTGGTCAGATCTGATGTTGCCTTGCTCGTCCGCGATGTGATGTATCGAAAGTTTGTTTCTTTTGCCGTTAACGCAGTCATGAAAGTATTTGGAGTTTTTGTCCCCGTCGCTGTCCCATTTCAGTCTAGCTTTCTGCTTCCAAAACTCGGTCTCGACTCACCTGAATTTGAGCATGGCTTTTGTGAGGTTCAAGGCTCTCCTGGCCGCAGGGGAACGGTCCTGGAGGAAAAAGCTTCAGCTCGGGAAACATCGTCCTCAGCGATGCGGACGGCTTGAAAAATGTCCCCAAAAGCTTGTTTGCTCCAGTTGGAGAGAGCTTTCCTGGTGGCTTTGAGCTTGTTGCTGACCCGAGATAGAGGGTTCGGGGAGTCTTGACTGTTCCATGCTTCTGTCACGATGCTCAGGAATTGCGGGTGGTTGGTCCAAGTCAAGGAATTGGAAGTTTTTTTTGGAAGGGTGGGATTTATTTTAATTTCCAGCAGGATGGGGGCGTGGTCAGATTCGTGGAGTTAAGGTGGGACAGGGAGGAGCAGATCCTCATGCCGTTCCAGCAAGCGTTGGTGAGGGCTCTGTCCAATCGGGAGTATTGGCGCCGGTCTCCTCCTGCATGTTACACCATGTGAATTGCTGCCTTTGAACTGGAGGGGAGTGAGGTGAGCATTGAAGATGAAGTCGTTGAAGTCTTGCATGGCTGATAGGGGCGGTGGACGCCCGCCTATCTTCTCTTCTCTGCGAGTGATGGCGTTGAAGTCCCCAATGCAAAGCCAGGGGGAATTGGTGTTGTGGAGGTAGGTGTCGAGAAGGTCGTTCCAAAGGTGTTTCCTATCCGCGATGACGCAGCTCCCGTGGACCGCGGACAGGATGACTCGCTCCGGGAGAGCGGGGTGGGTGATCCAGCAAGAGAGCGCTTGATGAGTGTCCTGAATGATGTCGATGTTAACTTCCTTCGACCCGAGAATCCAGATATCGTGCCTGCCAGCGATGGCCGTGGGGAGGCCCAGAGCAAGCTGGGTGGATTTGAGGCGTTTGGGGGGGATTTTAGGTTCAATGATAATGAAGATGTCAATCTTGTGAATTTTCGAAGGCAGGAAATTCTCCTAAGTGTCGGTTTATTGGCCAGACCTCGAACATTCCAAGATATGATGTTAAGCATTTAAGAGATTGTGGGGAGTTTTTTGTTCCGCCTTGCAGCGGATCTGGTTAGAATGGTGACTGTTTTGTCGATGCCTGGATTGCTCCGTTGGTGAATGGCCGGGTCTGCTGACGCTGTTGTGTGAGAATTGTGGGATTGGCGTTCGTTCGAGCCGGAAGTGGGGCCAATCGAATTCCCAGCAGAGTCGACAGCTGTAACTTCCGTTGGGATGGCTATGGAGTCGTGGGCGCTCTCAATCAACAGGTGCTGTAGGGGGGCTCCTGCGGCAAAGACTTGAAGACCTCTCCTCGCCTGGTCGGGACCGAGGATGGCAAGGGCGTCTTCGACGGGGATGGAGCTGGGGGATGGATGGGTTATGATGGGTGAAGGGTGGGTTGGAGAGTCATCCCCTGGCTGGTGGTGATTTGTCGGTGGTCTGCTCCTCTGAGCCTTTGGCGTCTGCCGCTTGCGCGGAGTTGGGGGAGTAGGGCGGAGGCTGGTTTCCGGATTCCGGGTCTTCTGAAGCAAGAATGGCAAATTGGTTAGAGATCTCGACGTGTTGGGGTAGGAAAGGGACCAAGGCTCTGCTCGGTAGATCACTAGTCGCTAGGCTTCTCGTTGCTGGATTCGAATCGGATGTGAGAGTTCGGTAGGGGGAGGATGGGTGATTTGGTTCCCTCGGAGGATCGCCGTCAAATCTGGATGGCTTCTTTTTCAGCTCCGGGTGCAGGCGGTGGCAGTGCTTGGGTAGGTGACCTCTGAGTTGGCAGTGGTTACAGTACAGTATGTGGTTGTCGTAGAGGATTTGTTGGGTGTGGGTGTGGTTGCCTAGCTCGATGGTGATGAAGTTGGGAGGTTTGAGGAGAGATCAAGTTCAACACATATTTTGGCGTAGGGCTTTGGTGAGGTTGCTTGTCTCGGGCGCCGACGCCACGTACGTCCGAAAGCGTTGGCGATGCGCTTCAGCGCCGCGGGGACAAAACAGATGAGGGGAGGTGGGGGGGTGACCCAGGCTGCCACCGTAGCTGAATCGACTTTGGTGTTGAAATCAGGAGTCCACTTTATAATCTTCATTAGGTGAGTGTCGATCTTGCAAGTACCCTTGGACCAGATAGTCCTGTGGTCGATTTCTGAAGATAGGTGTAGGAGGATGTGTGTTGGGATCGAGTGGGGCCACTCGGTAGACAGACGGAGATTCCATTTTGCGATAATTATGCACCCTGGGAAGTTTGGGGCACCCTGTGGAAAATTTAAGGACAAAAGTGTGGGGAATGCTGATGACAGCGATGACAGTTCCTTATCAGAGAACGGGATGACGGGGGATGATGTCTCAAGGGAGAATTCAATCTCCAGCAGTGCACGTGGGAAAGATAATGCCCTTCGAAGAGGAGAGGTCCGGACGAAGCATGGCGGCGTAGGATTGGGATGGCAATCCTTGGAGAGCGCCGCTAGCGGGGGGGGGGGGACGAGGGGAAGACCGCTCTGGAGAGGAGGGAATCCGAGCTCGGGGGGGGGGGGGTTGGGAGTGCGGGAGAATAATGCCTGGCGAGGAGGCGGGGGGAGGGAAAACGAACGTCCCGGGAGGGGAGGCCAGAGGAGGCCTGAGGAGGTCCGGGGGGGAGCAGGGGGTGGGAGAGAGCCTGGGGTCTGGAAGGATCCAGAGTGCCGGGGAACCGGCAAGGGAGAAGAATGGGCAGCGCAAGGGGCCCCAGGGCGTTGGTACGAGGGAGGAGGGGGAAGGGTGGCAAGGGGAAGGTGATATGGTGGGAGTTGAGAGGGGGGGGAGAGCGCTGAGACGCTGCGGCGGGAAGTGGATTGCGCAAAGGGCATAGAGGGGGAGATGCTGGGTTGCGCCAAAGGGAGGGAGGGAATGGTTTGCAAAGGGCAAAAGAGGGGGAGATGCTGGGTTGCGCCAAAGGGAGGGAGGGAGTGGTTTGCGCAAAGGGAAGCGAAGAAGATGGGCCGGGTTGCGCTAATGGAGGGGTGGAGAACTCAGACGTCTGCACAATTGGTAATCTGGGAGAGGATTGCGCAAAGGGATGCAACTGAGATGGCCTGGGTTGCGCCAATGGGGGGGAAGACCCTGACGCCTGCGCAAATGGGAAGCTGGCGATGGCCTGCGCAGTCTTCAGCTGATGCTCCCACAGAGAAGCAACTAGCACGTGGAGCTGCGCAAAGGATACGGCAAACTCGGCACGCGCATCGAGGGGAGCAGGTGCGCTGAGGAGAGGGGACAGGGGGAGAGAGGGGGAGAGCCCGAGGCGCCCAAGCGTGGGGCCCGATGCAGGAGTGCGTCGCTCCCGAGGCACTGCAGGAGTGCGTCGCTCCCGAGGGGGAAGGGGGGGAGGATTCAAACTGAAGGAGCTGGAAGAGGAAGCGACTGAAGGCCGGAGGCGCCGTCTCCGGCGGAAGCGAACGCCGGAGCAGAGGGAGGCTCTGCAGACGATCCCGACGGAGAGGGGGGAGAGTCGGATGAGGCGTCAGGAGGCCAGCGTTGCCGCCTCCGGCGGGGGCGAACGTCGGAGCTGAGGGATGCGGTGGGTCAGCTAACGACCTCGGCAGGAGAGAAAGCGGACGCCCAGGAGCGCCTGTCGGAGAGAGGGAAGGCGGCGGAGGATGGGGAGGGAGGGGGGGGCGGAGGGGGGGTGGAGAAGACCGGGGCGAGGAACTGGCGGTGCCACTCCAGCACCTCGGGGGACCAAGCGGGGCGGGCAGAGGGAAGCGGGAGAAGCTCGAAGGGGAGGAGAGGAAGGAGGAGGGAGGGGGGCGGAGGACTAGGCAGGAGGGGGGAGCAGGAGAGGATGAAGCGGGAGCGGGAGGGGG
>JANAVB010009598.1:9044853-9079853 GCA_029216955.1 Iris pallida
TAACGTCTATAATTCGTGTATGTAGTAGTCTTACATTGATTTTCTGTTGATTCGTGTATGTAGTATTGCCTTACATTGATTTTCTGTTGATTTCGACACGATGGTTACACAATGTAGTAGTTATGGATTCTTTACATGTTGTTTTTGTGACTAATGTATTACCGTGTTCGTGACTTGTTCGAATCCATGAGTACTAGTCGGACGAAAAATATCTTAGTAGACGTTAACTCCTTTCTATTCTCATTGTCTTTCGTAGAGAATAGCAGCCGCACACGACACGTGCGGGTGCCGGATTTACCCCTTAGCCGTTTACATGTCGAAAGCGATATTTCAATTCACTAGTTAGATGCATTTTGTCTCCCGCGAGACAGAAATCAAATGGGGCTCCCATGAGTGGGAAAGGGACAGTAGAGTTACGAATCGGTCTCCTAGTTTCAACACTCAATCGGAAGAGGCAAATTCTTAGATGTACAAAACTCAACCAAGCAACAATCTAATTACAGCAACAAAATTTGTAACCAAGCACCCGATTGCCTTATTCCAAGCACCAGGTTTGCAATTACCGGATGATTATTTACAGCCAATCAAATATTGTATTTGCAATACCAACTTCAGCCACTAGTTCCATGCAACTAGTCTATAGAAAGTAACACCCATGGACATAAACTTAATTTATTTAAGAAAATGACAAGTAACAAAATCTATTAAAAATAAACAAATCTGAGCTCACCATATGCTTGGTTGGGATCAAATGCTTTGATGTCTTCCACATGAAGAGTTATCGGGAAATACCCACATGCATATTTACAAATAAACCTGCATAAATTCCTCAAGAAAATCATTAAAAGAAGGTTGAACTGCACTTGAATGCCTTCAGATATTTTTCTTTCTAAAAAATATCCCTATAATATTTTCCATGCTCAATGTACTATCATAGAGGGCCGGCCCTGAGCTCATGGGCCCCCGGCGAATTTTCAAAATGGGCCCCATACATAATGTGAAACAAAATGAGAAACTACAATAAAAGTAAATAAAACATATATATATATATATATATATATATATATATATATATATATATATATATAATATATGTTGTCAACGTGATAATCACTACACCACAACTATTTTGTGTAAGGGTGGCCCATGATACATACTACTACTGTTTTTTTATAAATTTATATTTGTGCCCTTTTAATCTTTGAACCTTGTACCGTCGTCCAGTCCAGTCCAGTCTGCCCTGGGCCATAGCAGTCCTGCTACCATGAGACATGAGCTTATGAGTTTTTGCTTTTAACAAACCTCATTTAGTCTCCTGTTACACTTACGGCAAATAGAAAAAAAAATGAAACAAAGGAAAGTTAGTTTTATTTTTGGTTTCTAGAAATCATAAAAAAATTATTTTTATTACAACCCCACACCCCTACACGGCATTACGGTTGGGGGCTCGAACCCTGGTGCTGCTTTCCACATAAGCTATAAACCCTGAACGGAATCATAAGGAACTTATTAAAGAAGAGTGATCTACCAATTAAAAATGTTGTTTGTTCACAAGACAGTCGAAAGTAGAAAGTTATTATTAGAGCATCATTAGTAAGGCTCATCCCATTTTCTATATTCTAGATTTAGAATGTAGGAGCTCATTTTGTAGAATAGTAAGTTCATCCATAGTTTCAATTTCTACAATTTTGGTCCCATCCCAGCCATAGGTGTTAAGGGTTGGACCTCCCAATTTCTAGATTCTATAGAAACTGATTTCGTAGAATAGTAAGTCTCAATCTGGAGCCCAACGTTCTAGATTCTAGATTTTACATTATCTTTTTTCCACATCAATTTTTGACCACACAATCTTTGGGACCGGAGCTCACTTTATCATTTCCTACTATTCTCCTACTACAAATCCAACACATTCTACATTTACCTTTATTTTGAAATTTTGGGCCCCAAATTGCATTTGAGAGTCCCAACTACTAATGATGCTCTTATGCTAACGTGTGCAAATAAGCCAGCAAAAAACAAAAGCTAATTATTTTATTTTCCATAAATGGAAACATGAGCATTAGAAAAGAAGCCAAACCTTGATAATTTGCCACCAAATCTACTCTTATGATTCACGGGGATCACCACCAAGAAGAGCAGCAACGCAAACACTCTGCATACATTAAATATATATAGAGAGAGAGAGAGAGGGAGAATGGCATCCATAGTAATATAGAGAGAATCCAAGGACAAGAAAGGAAGGAGAAGAATAAGAAGAAGACTTACAAGAAGGAGAGGCGAAGGGGGAGGAGGAAGAGAGCGGTGAGGACGAGGGCGGCGGTGAAGTGGATGGCGCCGAGCCACAGGAGGAGGGCTACTATGGTGGGGACCACCGAATACTCAGGTCGACGGAACACCGTCGGATCATCGACGGAGGGCTGATCGTAGCTGTCCATACAAAGAGAAGAGAAGATGGAGAGAATGGATTTTGGGAGCATTTATATATATATATATATATATTATATATATATATATATATATATAATAAAAGAAAAGGATGGAGGAAAAGTTAAGTCATGTTGTCGGTTGGAGGAGGAAGAAAGAGACCGGAGATTTGACTTCAATAAAAGAACAACCATACCTTCCTTCCTTACGCTGTGTTTGCTAGGAGGGGAAAAGTGGAAGGTAACAAAAGAGAAGGAAAAAAAAAATGAAGGAAATGATTCATATTTTCTTATTTGGTAGAAAAATAGAAAGGAAAAAATTGGGAGGAATTATTTTTCGCTTTTAAGTAGGGATGGCAATGGGGCGGGACGGGGGCGGAGATCATAACCCCCATCTCCGTTTCCGAGTAGTATTCGAATTCCCATCTCCGTCCTCATCCCTTAAACTTTTATCCCCATCTGTCCCCGTTTAACAATGTACTCCCCGTCTCGTCCCCGCAACCCGTCCCATTAACACTTCTGGGATTGAATTTTTTTCGTTCTCGTCTGCCTCCCCGTTAATAAATTTTTCTAGTATAAACTATTTCATTCCATAAAAAATTTACAAGACATGTTGATAAAACATTGATTTAATAAAAATTATATCTAGTACTAGATAGATCATGAACTCATACAAATGTGTTGCACATATAAGTATAAGTAATCGGGGTCGTAGATTTACCGGGACGGGGAGTACAATACCCATACCCGGCCCCGAATACGATCGGAAATTTTGTTTAATCTACATTTCCGTCCCCATTCCCGTTTCTATATTCCCAAACCCGTCCCCGTCGTAAAAAAAAAAAGTCGGGTCCCCGTCGGGTTCGGGGGAAGTTGTCATCCCTACTTCTAAGCTAAGAAATTCAATCTACCAAAAAAGGAAGGAAAAGTAGAGTTTGTATTAATTAACAACTAGTCTACATGTACGTGCTTTGCACGTATTTTAATTAGAATATCATAAGGTCAGTTGTCGTCCTTTTCATGTGATTATTCATGTTGTGTTTTCTTTTTACAATGCCAAGAGATTCGAAGTACAAATTTTGTTCTTTTTTTTAATTTTCTATTGAGGATAATAATCTTTGAAAAATGGTAAGGATAGAAAAATTTATTATCATTAGAACATGAAAAGTTGTATGGAAAAAAGGAAACTTGCATGCAAACTTTATTGCTTTGGCTCTTAAACATAAATGACATGCAAGTTGACATAGTAATATCATGTTTATAAAATACTCAAGGGTACAGGAATTCAAAGTTTTACCACCAAGTTTTCCTATTATATAGTAGAATAGACTATTGAGAATAATAATTTTTGAACAATGGTAAGGATAGAAAAATTTATTATCATTGGAACATGAAAAGTTGTATGAAAAGAAAAAAATTGCATGCAAACTTTATTGCTTTGACTCTTAAACATAAATGACATGCAAGTTGACATAATAATATCATATTTATAAAATACTCAAGGGTATTTTAGGAATTCAAAAGTTTCACCACCCAATTTTTCTATTATATAGTAAATAGATATAGTAAATAGATAGATTATACTCCCATATGAATGTATTATTTAAAAATTATTTATGAAATCAAATGGTAAATAAGTGATTTTAGTTGAGAAAGAATTGATAAACCCTATATTTTTTACTTTCTTTCCTTCCACTTTTCTTCCATACCAAACAAAGGAAAGTGCATCTCTTCTCTTTTCCATTATTGCTACCAAACACAAAGGAAGGAAATGATATTTTCTTTCCATGTGGAAGAAAAATAAATCATACTTTTTTCCTTCCTTCCACTTTTTCATCATTCTACCAAACAAAGCCTTAATACACTACCAAAATACAGGCAATTAGCGACGGCTATTTGTAGTGCCCCGTCCCTCAAAGTCAAGGAGAAATCGAAACGCCGACGGCGTTGGAACTTAGCCTTGCAACGGCTGCTCGAAGGCTCGCTCGTCCGAGGCGACTCCTCGCACATGTGGGAGGTTTCGGTGAACTTGCTTCATCTTAGCCTTCACTTAATAACTCGCAATGTTTTCAACTTGCACTGGTAGGCTAATCTAAAAGCTACACAACCACATAGCTAAGGGAATAATCCCATCGGGTCGGAATGTCTTAGAACATGGAAAATGGTCCCACGGTCTGCATAGAAGTCGGCTCAGCGTGCTTTCAAATGACACTCGATCCTTCGATCCCGTGGCTTGGGAGAAGGATGTTGGATTAAATTGCTAAGTTGCCCCGACACTTGAAATAGCCTAAGTCATAGGCGTCGCCTGCGTGAATGCTTGAAAAGCATGTACGGTCCCGTCGTTTTGTCCCAACACTTGAATTAGCCTAAGTCATAGGCGTCGTCTACATGAATGCTTGATAAAGCATGAACGGTCCTGTCCCGTAAGGCTTGGCATAGCCTTCGCACGTCCCGCAAGTTAAGTCGTCTCGTACGGCTCGTTGGCTTAAGTCTAGGCACCCGAAAAGTTGGTTGTCCAAGTCGACCCCGTGCCTAGCACGTTTCCCTCGACGCGGAGCTCGGCGTAGCCCTCGCTCGTCGAGTCGTCGCCTGAATAAGTTAGACAAGTGTTGTGCTGGGCATCAAAGCCATTTCTAGCACTGTCCCGCTCTATCTGCGGTTGTCAAGTCCCGTAGTCCCTTGAGAACAAGGCTCGTATAAGTCTATGACTTGAGCGTTAGCGTCGCCTATAGAACCAGGCCTGTCTAAGGCACGAGTTACGGTCGGTTTAGTGAAATGCTTGCCACAAACAAAGGAAGTCCACGCGACTTGTTGTCGCCGAGATCGGTCCCGCTACTTGGGAGTCTCGCTAAGTCATGATATGTCCCGACACGAGATCGTTCCCCCGTCTTGGGAGTCTCGTTAAGTCTTGATAGAAAGAAGGAATGCATGGTCATGTTAAGAAAGGACTGGATAGACTAGATAGATCGAGTATGCATGGTATTGGGCAACTTGTCGACAAGGTGTAGTCTTCTCGAGTGATCACCGGGGCGCTGGGATCATTCGGCCCGGAGAAGCGAGTGTGGCTCAAAGTAGTATGCTGGATAACCGCATGGGAGACTTCGGCGCCTCCGGGCTAGCTACCCGTGTAGGGACGTGACCGATATCCCACGAGCCAGTCCAAGATAGCTTGAAATTGCTAGTGACCACTCATGTATATGTGTCGGCAATAGCGGCACACCGCGTGTATGCCTTTGGATTGAGTCTAGAGCTTGAATGCAGGTCTAGTCGGTAACACAAGGTCTAGGCCTAAGACTGGGCTGCAGCATAGGCACTATGCTTGGCACGATAGATTGGCATCGGGATGTCCATGAGATTGATGCTAGGTTCGGCAAGTCTTGTCTAAGTTGATTCATGATTCGAATAGAAGGGTCGTAAGGCGGCAGCAGGATAAGTCTTGATAAGTTGCGAGGCACGCCCTCAATCTTGAAGCACGGACAAGTCTAAGCAAAGTCTAGAGGCACGACCTGCGAGTCGTTCTCCCTTGACATCGCTAGCATGAGAATTGGTCTAGTAGGCTTGAGTTTAAGGAAAAAGTCTTGGTACGGTCGAGTGCGCATAAGTTGCTCCTCGGCAAAGCACTGTCCCGAACACTTTAATTACGAATACAGTATGGCACGACTGCCGTCCGAGTTCAATTTGGTCAAGTTCATGTACGATGAGGCACTGCCTCGATCGAAACATACGTTGGAATTATAGCACGACCATGTCGTTGCACGTCGAATTGGTTAGACGTCAAGTCTTAAAACTGATCCTAAGGCAAGACTAGAAAGACAATTGAAAGGGTTTAAGCTGCACAAAGTAAATAAAACGTGTCGGTTATGTATGGGTGGGCGAGAAGCTCACTCCACCAGTACAGTGGTACTGACACCCACACAGTGTTTCATGTGCAGGCACAAGTAGAAGCTCGTGGCGTGGAGCTCGCTTGGATGCGTCGAGGCACGGAGTTCCTTGGCGAGTCGAAGCGTGCGACCGCGTGATCTGAAGACTATATAGGGCATAATGTATGGACATCGCCTTCCGAAGCTTCCGCTGACTCAAGCATTGTAAACGAGAGAAAAGTGAGCACGAGAGACTTGTAATTTGGCCTTGCGCCCATAAATGTAATCTTGTATTCAATATCAATAAAAGAGCTTCTTTTGAATGACTTGTGTTCATGTGTACTTGTTTTTAAATTCGCTGCAATGTATTCAATGTTTCTGCTTGGGACTTCTATGCGACGACCCCGTCGCCGATGTAATCGGCCGTTATGGAACTGCCTGCACAAGCGTAATCTAGGCTCGTGCGGCATCACGCCTTAGCGAGGACGATCGCTCCTGCGGGAGCGGGGCGTGACATAATGGTATCAGAGCACGGCTTTACGTCCTTGGACTTCACGTCGAATTTCTCAGTTTTGAAAGCTCGTCGTTGGAAAATAGTATGCGCTCTCTCTCGAATGTCCCTCGGCATGTCCATACAATAAGTCTAAATATTTTTGAAAGCTCGTACAAGTGTTCAACCGAATGCATCGATAGGTTATGGCCTTTGTGCCGAACGGTGTCGAACATGACTCTATAGAGAACACATGCTAAGTTAGCAAAGTCGCTTGCATGCCCAAATAGTCCTACGTCAACAGTGGCAAGTGAGCGTGCAAACTCGGAATATAGTCCACACGGGATAGCTATGCACATGGTCTTTTGGCTAAGTTGTGCTTCGTGTCGCGCACCTCGACCTTTTGGCAAACGAGTTGCGAGCGATATCAAGTACCGCTCGGTCGGGAGCAAAGCTACACTTAGGGTGTCTATCGATAGGAACGCTATCGAGTTAACGCTTAGGCATACACGGAGGATTGCCTTGGATTTCGAGGAAATAGTGCGAACAACTTAGTACGTCGATACGACGTAAGCGATTACGCTAGGGATTCGTCGAACGAATCCGAAGGATGTTTTAGCGAATAACGCGAACGTGATTGTAGGCTAGAGCGAATGGCTCGAATCCGAGTGGTGTATGAATTTTCTTGGAAATCATTCGAGCAAATATTGAGGATTACGAGTAGGTCGACGAGGCGATGCGATCGCGCAAAGCCTTAGAACGCGTCACGCTTAGTTGATCGTGACTTCGTGTGTCCCGAATGAGATGTCGTTCGGACAACTTGTGAATGAGCAACGCGAGTTAGAAAACGATATCGAAATGATTTAAAAATAAATGAAAGTGAATGGTCTTGATCAAAGAAACTTAGAGGATCGCGCGTACGATATGGATTGATGCAAATGAAATGTGACTTGAGTTTTGAACGACGATCTTGAAACGAGCTTGAGGAATTGCGATCGAACTTGATCTTGAATATCGAGGAAATTATGGGATATCCAGTCCGAACAATAACATTAGTCGCACGACTCGAAATTGGTTGCAAAGGAAGATCGTCAGGTTACGCATATCGTCAATGGTATTGAGGCGTATCAAAGATCGATATACGATAACTCGGGGGTACTCTGACTCGGCGAATGACGATCGTGCAAAACGTCATTGTTCCGCTGGATGCTATACTCGGGATATTGAAATGTCGAGGAAAAGATAAACTTGGCTCGAGGATTTTCTGGTTGAACGAATGACGGTCGGACTACCGAACTTGGATTGGATGAAAAATGAAAATGGTTGGATTTGCTTCGTCGATAACCACAACTTCGACATTCTTGTCTTATGCGAGCGCAACCCCAGCCTCGCACATGCGTCGTGCCGATTAGGCGATCACTTCGCGTGAGCGCTGGTATGGTGATTCATACAGCGGGGGTGATTGACCTAGCTTGGCGTGACAATTCGTGTGCTTCGACTTGTGGTTTGACGCGAAGGTGACTCGAGAATGAATTTGGGTGCTTGAAGGATTGAACTTGAGGATTGAGTAGGTCCAATCCGTATCGAGAAGGAGTTAGTCTAAAACTCAAACAAGAGTTACGCCCCGATGAGAATGATTATTCTGCGGGTGCATTGCGTGGTGATTCACGAACCGCCGTGGATAATCAGACTCGTATGAGATTGGGGCGCAACGTATTGTCGAGCTAGATGACCTCGTGATGAATACATGAATTGGTTAGACTTGTTATAAGAAGGAATTAAAAATATGCACGCATGCATTGATGCGAATAGGTGATCGTTCGATGTTTAAAATCTGAGTGACGCGAGCTTGGGTAGAAAATCCCGTACTACCGACTTTGGTTTGACCCTAGGATTGGGTCAGTGTTGGCATTATTGTTGGAGAACTTGATTCCAATCCTGACATTGACTTAGCCTCGTAAAGATTGGCCTAGCGGTTAGGCGAAACGCCCCTGTTGCAGAGTTATCAATCGAAGAATTGATCTTGAGATTGGTTTGAATGGATAGCATGAATCACGAACGTAGGAACCCTGCTCACGAGACTCGGCTGACATGCATATTTCAGGGACGCCTGGTATGTGCACGAGGCGACTCGAGTGAGAATGACAAATTCTCTATCATACGGCTTGGCTGAATGCATATATTTTGGGGACGCTTGGAATGCGTGTACGATCCATGCTAAGTGATACGATGAGTTCAACCAAGACTTGAAAGATGGGAGTGTGTCGAGATCATGAAATCATGTTAACGAAAGGATTGATAATATGCGAGCGTGGCTCGGAATCGAAGAAACGCGTAGGCAAAGTGTGTGCGATAGTCCCGCGTCTGGGCACGATTAGTCTTGGCCCTAGAAATGGTAGGATGGCTTGCCTTCAGGAAAGTCTCGAGGACGAGACTTGTTCTGAGTAGTGTATGTTGTAGTACCCCTCCCCAAAGTCAATCGGAGAAATCGAAACGCCGACGGCGTTGGAACTTAGCCTTGCAACGGCTGCTCGAAGGCTCGCTCGTCCGAGGCGACTCCTCGCACAGGTGGGGAGTTTCAGTGAACTTGCTTCATCTTAGCCTTCACTTAATAACTCGCAATGTTTTCAACTTGCACTGGTAGGCTAATCTAAAAGCTACGCAACCACATAGCTAAGGGAATAATCCCGTCGGGTCGGAATGTCTTAGAACATGGAAAATGGTCCCACGGTCTGCATAGAAGTCGGCTCAGCGTGCTTTCAAACGACACTCGATCCTTCGATCCCGTAGCTTGGGAGAAGGATGTTGGATTAAATTGCTAAGTTGCCCGACACTTGAAATAGCCTAAGTCATAGGCGTCGCCTGCGTGAATGCTTGAAAATCATGCACGATCCCGTCGTTTTGTCCAACACTTGAATTAGCCTAAGTCATAGGCATCGTCTACATGAATGCTTGATAAAGCATGAACGGTCCTGTCCCGTAAGGCTTGGCATAGCCTTCGCACGTCCCGTAAGTTAAGTCGTCTCGTACGGCTCGTTGGCTTAAGTCTAGGCACCCGAAAAGTTGGTTGTCCAAGTCGACCCCGTGCCTAGCACGTTTCCCTCGATGCAGAGCTCGGCGTAGCCCTCGCTCGTCGAGTCGTCGCCTGAATAAGTTAGACAAGTATTGTGCTGGGCTATCAAAGCCATTTCTAGCACTGTCCCGCTCTATCTGCGGTTGTCAAGTCCCGTAGTCCCTTGAGAATAAGGCTCGTCGTATAAGTCTATGACTTGAGCGTTAGCATCGCCTATAGAACCAGGCCTATCTAAGGCACGAGTTACGGTCGGTTTAGTGAAATGCTTGCCACGAACAAAGGAAGTCCACGCGACTTGTTGTCGCCGAGATCGGTCCCGCTACTTGGGAGTCTCGCTAAGTCATGATATGTCCCGCACACGAGATCGTTCCCCCGGCTTGGAGTCTCGTTAAGTCTTGATAGAAAGAAGGAATGCATGGTCATGTTAAGAAAGGACTGGATAGACTGGATAGAACGAGTATGCATGGTCATTGGGCAACTTGTCGACAAGGTAGTCTTCTCGAGTGATCACCGGGGCGCTGGAATCATTCGGCCCGGAGAAGCGAGTGTGGCTCAAAGTATGATGCTGGATAACCACATAGGAGACTTCGGTGCCCCGGGCTAGCTACCCGTATAGGGACGTGACCGATATCCCACGAGCCAGTCCAAGATAGCTTGAAATTGCTAGTGACCACTTATGTAGATGTGTCGGCAATAGCGACACACCGCGTGTATGCCTTTGGATTGAGTCTAGAGCTTGAATGCAGGTCTAGTCGGTAACACAAGGTCTGGGCCTAAGACTGGGCTGCAGCATAGGCACCGTGCTTGGCACGATAGATTGGCGTCGGGATGTCCATGAGATTGATGCTAGGTTCGGCAAGTCTTGTCTAAGTTGATTCATGAGTCGAATAGAAGGGTCGTAAGGCGGCAGCAGGATAAGTCTTGATAAGTTGCGAGGCACGCCCTCAATCTTGAAGCACGGACAAGTCTAAGCAAAGTCTAGAGGCACGACCTGCACGAGTCGTTCTCCCTTGACATCGCTAGCACGAGAATTGGTCTAGTAGGCTTGAGTTTAAGGAAAAAGTCTTGGTACGGCCGAGTGCGCATAAGTTGCTCCTCGATAAGCACTGTCCCGAACACGTTAGTTACGAATACAGTATGGTACGACCCTGCCGTCCCGAGTTCAAGGTTGGTCAAGTTCATGTACGATGAGGCACTGCCTCGATCGAAACACACGTTGGAATTATAGCACGACCATGTCATTGCACGTCGAATTGGTTAGACGTCAAGTCTTAAAACTGATCCTAAGGCAAGACTAGAAAGACAATTGAAAGGGTTTAAGCTGCACAAAGTAAATGAAACGTGTCGGTTGTATGGGTGGGCGAGAAGCTCACTCCACCAGTACAGTGGTACTGACACCCACACAGTATTTCATGTGCAGGCACATGTAGAAGCTCGTGGCGCGGAGCTCGCTTGGATGTCGAGGCACGGATTCCTTGGCGAGTCGAAGCGTGCGGCCGCGTGATCTGAAGACTTATACAGGGCATAATATGGACATCGCCTTCCGAAGCTTCCGCTGACTCAAGCATTATAAACGAGAGAAAATGAGCACGAGAGACTTGTAATTTGTCCTTGCGCCCATAAATGTAATCTTGTATTCAATATCAATAAAAGAGCTTATTTTGAATGACTTGTGTTCATGTGTACTTGTTTTTAAATTCCGCTGCAATGTATTCAATGTTTCTGCTTGGGACTTCTGTGCGACGACCCTGTCGCCGCCGATGTAATCGGCCATTATGGAACTGCCTTGCACGAGCGCAATCTAGGCTCGTGCGGCATCACGCCTTAGCGAGGACGATCGCTCCTACGGGAGCGGGGCGTGACACTATTTAGCGACGGATTTTTTCGTCGAAATTAGCGACGAACTTTCGACAAATCACCGACGATTACCGATGAGAAGCTGATAAATTTTTATTTTTATTTTAAGGGTAAGAAAAGGTCGCCAGTCCATCGTTACGACGTCGGAGAAATAGCGACGAATTTATATCTGTCGCTATGTAGTCGAATATTTGGCAGAAAATATTGGAAAAGTGGCGGACAAATTTACGACTACGTAGCGACGGATATTCCGTCGGCAGTTATGTTAGTATAGCGTCGGCTTAGCGACGGATATTATCCGTCGCTAGTCCGTCGCTAAATGTACGACCCTAACTTAAATTGAAACGACGGAGAAATTTTTCATTCCCTCCAAATTTTCACTCTCCTCCGGCGGCTCTCTCTCTCCCAAAGGTGATCCTCTCTCTCTCCGGCTCTCTCTCGCGGTGGTCGGGCGGCGGGGGCGGCGGGGGTTTGGGTGGCGGGGGGGGCAGCGGGTCGGAGGGGGAGGCGGGTCGGGGCAGCGGGGGGTGGGGTTGGGGGGTGCTGCGCGAGTCAGGCTGGGTGGTGGCGTGGGTTTAGGTGATGGCGGAGGTGACGGAGAAGATGGTGGTAGTGTTGTCGGTCGGGACGGCAGGGGGGGCGGGGGGCGGTGGGGGTGGCGGGGTGGCGGGGGTTGTGGTGGCGATGGGGCAGCGGGTCGGGGGGACGGTGGGTCGGGGCAGCAGGGGTGGTGTTTGGGGGGGCTGCGTGAGTCAGGCTGGGGTTGCGTGGGTTTAGGTGGTGGCAGAGGTAACGGAGAAGATGGTGGTGGTGTTGTCGATTTGTGGGGGCAGCGGTGGTGTCGGGATGCTGTGTTGGAGGAGTCTGGAGAGGGATCAGGTTGGCCGGGTTAGATGTGTCGTATCGGGGTGTGTCCCGACACGAGATGGATGTCTGGGCTTGTCGGGGTGGGGATGGCGGTCGGTGGTATACGGCGGGGGTGGGGTACTATGGATGGCGGAGGGCAGCGGTCGGGGGACAGCGGGTCGGGGCAGCGGGAGGTGGGGTTTCGGGTGCGGGGCTGGGGATGGTGGTCGGTGGTGTGGGCGACGGTGGTTTAAGTTGAGAGCATTATAATTGTTTGTAGTATAAAATTCTAAGTAGTAACTGTTTGCTGTACAAAATTATTTTTTCAAAAGAGGTTTGTAAGTTGAGAGTAGTTATAATTGAAACGAGTACTCTGATATGTCCATTCATTGACGACTTAAGTTCTCAAAATTTAGAGTATAGGCCTGGTTTGGATTGTTGGTTCTTTTCAAGAATCAACCATTTTTTTTGTAAACAGTTGTTACCAAAGAACTTTGGGGATTTTTTTTTATTGTAAATAGAATTTATATTTCATACATCATTGTAGAATACAAAAACTCCATTGACTATTCCAATGACTTCCATGTGTTCTACTGTTGACATAAATCGATTACAAGAGTACACCCGGTCCCTGTGGAGCTGATCATTACTAATGCCTCCCTCCATATATATCTATTGTATATAGTGCGGTCGAGAAGAAGATAACACTTCTCTGGAGGATGTTCGAACAACTGAGATGCTATGTCTGAAACCGGATGTCTAGTAAGTAAGACCGAGCGCTTGGACATCATATGAGATTTTGGAGCACCTCCACTCCAAGCTTTTGTGAGATAGAATTATAATGAACAATAAGTATTATGCTATCGGACACCATCGCTCTTAATATGCAGAATATTATGTTATCCGTTCACTTCGACTACATATCTTTGTCGATAAAGACAATAAACTGTTTTGAAGAGTTCCGACAAAGACAATATTATGTTATCGGTATCGAACTATCGGTAGCGATCCACCTCCTCGACCGTATGTACTTAGTATCGATCGTAACAGATTAGTATCGGTATATCAGTTTGGTATAGGTCGTATCGGATGGTATTGACCTTAGCGAATTGGTCGTCCTATCCGATATGTATCGGCCGTATAGCTAGGATTCGTATTGGCCTTATCGATTCGGTATCGGCCATATCCGATAGGGCAGATACATATCCTATTGCCTTCCACCATGCTAATCCGATACGGCAGATACATATCCGATACGGCCGATACCTATCGGATGTGGCCGATACCGAATCGATAAGGCCAATACGAATCCTAGCTATACGGCCGATACATATCGGATATGTATCTACCAATTCGCTAAGGCCAATACCAATTTGATACGCATATACCAAACCTATAGACCGATACTAATCTATGCGGTCGATACTAAGTACATCCGGCCTATATACCAACGGATCCACCAGTTACATGATCATATACTAATTTTGTTTAGTTTGTCTTACGATACAGATTTTCACATCCAATCTGTGATGGATCGTTATTTCGTTGATCGTACATGGATGTACAAACGACAACACGAAGCAGAATAGGTGTGAGTGACGATTTTCAGGCAGGCGTGGAAGTGTTTCTTAAGTATGTCATGAGCAAAGCTCAGTACATGGATGGTAACAAAATCAAGTGTCCATGTCGTAATTGTCGCAATAGACGTTATGAAGAAGTGGTGACTGAGAGAGATCATTTGATCCGTAAGGATTTCGTACGTGATTACGGCCTGTGGTCATCGCAAGGTGAACTATATACGGAAAGACAGGTTGCGAATGCTGCTACTTATGCTTTTGATGATAATGCTGCAACGGATTTTGTCATCGAAGATGACGAATGCTCTGTTGATTATGGAGACCTGCAGAACCTTGCACGAAATATGGTGTACGACACGGCACGGCCTAATTTTGATCGGAGGATCCTAATCCCGAGGCAAAGGAGTTCTATGATATGTTTTAGGATGCAGAAACTCCTCTATATCCTGGTTGTGAGACTCATTTCGTACTGTCAGTGACGATGCGGTTGTTGAACATAAAGTCCGATTTTAACTTGCCACAAACATGCTATGATCGAATTATACAACTAATTAAGGAGGTGTTACCAAAGGAATCAAAAGAGCTTCCAAAAAACTTCTACAAGTCAAAGATGGTCCGACAACTGGGACTGGGGTACGAGAAGATAGATTGTTGTCGCAACGGATGCATGTTGTACTACAAGGAGAACGAGGACATATAAAGTTGCAGCTTCTGTAATGCGAATCATTACAAGCCAGTCAAGGAAAAAGAAAGGTCAACTAGAATACGACGTCCTTACAAGTATATGCATTACTTTCGATCACGAAGCACTTGCAGAGGATATATATGTCTCAGAATACAACAGAACATATGACGTGGCACAACGAAGAACGCATAAAGGATGATGGAGAATTGTCACATCCTTCGGATGGAGAGGCGTAGAAATATTTTGATTTGCGTCATCCAGATTTTGCTGCAGAGCCTAGAAATGTACGTCTGGCGCTATATTCTGATAGCTTTGTCCCTTTCGGGCAGTCGAGATTCCGGTGTTTGCAAGGATTTCGGTGTTTGCATAAGAGGCACCATCTATGACGACGAGCCGAACTTTGACTATTATGGAGTGCTTCGGGATATTATAGATTTATAATATACTACCCCATATGATATGCATATTGTGATGTTCAAATGTGAGTGGTTCGATACGACACCAAATATCGGTTGGAGAATCGATAAACAATTTGGATTTGTCGATATAAATCATTGCATGAGGTATAGAGGGTCCGACACATTTGCGATAGCAAGTCAGGCTGTTCAAGTCTACTATACAAGCTACCCAAGGCATCGTAGAGATCGATTTGACTGGTGGGCAGTATGCAAGATTAAATCTAGAAATACATTCAACATTAGAGACCCAGCATACCAAGAGGACCAGATCGAAAAGTCCTAATACTTGGTACAACACTCGGATACAATGGATGTTGAAGATGTTGTTGAGGAAAATAAAGGGGAGGAAGAGGTTGATACACAAGACTTAGCTATCAACCAAGGAAGAAAGAGGCGTCTTGTCCCAAATATTGAGGCAGAATAAGAAGAAGAAGAAGAAGAAGACGAATTTGATGGGGATGAGGATACAGATGAAATCGACGATGAAGATAAGGATGAGGATGAGGAGGAGGATAATGATGAAGACGAGGCCGAGGATGAGAATGAAGACGATGATTAGGTTACATATTGTTGTATATTAAAAACACTTCCAATTACGTGAATTAAGTTTGACCTCATAAAAGCAATTACGTGAATTCATGTTTTTTTCGTTCGATTATTTACTTATTGCAGTTGGCACTCCTAGTCTTTTTCGTCGCGGCGGCACTCGTCACCCTACTGGTGGTATATATATTTAGTTTAGAATTTTATATTCATTTATACTTTTATATTGTTAATTATGTTTGTGTGTTCTATTTATAGGTCATGATGGCTGGCCGTGGTCGTGGTGCTGGTGGTGGTTGTGGTGCTGGTGCTAGCGGTGGTCGTGGTCGTGGTCATAGTGGTGCTGGTGGTCGTGGTTGCATTCAATCTTCCCGAGATGTGACCCCATCCAGCGAGCCCGACCCGGAGAGTACCCCGGGCACAGACGCATCCCGCCGTCGATCGACTACTTCATCAAGGCATGAGTCTGGATCTGCTAGCGGATCCGTTTCGCTATCGAACCCACCAGCGGATCCACCAGTGGATCTCCCAGTTACTCCACAGTGGGCCCCAGAGTACCCCCATACTCGGTTCCATCCGGTTACTGGGGAGTACATGTGCGGACCCGCGGATCCTCCGACGGTACCAGAGAGGCCGAGAGGCGAGTTTCGACGAGAGCTATGGCCCACGGGGACCTCGTAAGTAAATTTAAGATAATTTATTAAATCTTTTTCATTTATTCAATTTAATAATCCAGTCGTTTCTTCTTTATAGGTTTTTTCTGTTTAATATTGCTAGGGCTCTTGGAGAAATTATCAGGGCTAACTTCCATGGTCCCTACCTCAACTTTTTGTCGGTGCCCCCAAACTTGAAGTACGTCTGGCTCGACGAGTTGAGGTTATATATCTATATCTTCTAGTTAATTATTAGTTACTCTTTAATCAACCATTTTTTAAATTACGTGATAATTGAATTTGTATTTTAGACGACGTACTGGTGGCCCCCCATCGTAAGGACACGATCCGCAGGACCTACAAAAGCGCTGCCTCGAAAAAGATACGAGATATGATTCATGACCTGAAAATGGGACAGACGAGGCCGAATTGGATCCGACATGACTATTATGAGGTTCTTTTAGATATGATGAATACTCCTACGTACAAGGAGAAATCGGAGAAGGCGAAGGCGAACCGACGGGCCGCGGGGCTTCATACGGGGGGATCAAGTCCCCATGCAGCGTCGTTTGCAGATCTGGTGAGATACCGTAAATTCATTTCACTATGGAATTAGGTATTATTAATATACGAAGTTAATTAAGTTCTACGAAAATTTTGTATACAGACCCAACGGGCGGTGAAGGAGGGAATGGCGCCAGAATCGGTCACCATGTACGACGTTTTCCAGCATACGCACAAGAGACGGAAGGACGGAAGCTTCGTCGATGAGAGGGCCAAGGAGACTGATGTAAGTACTTTTGTTTATGAGATTTACGTTAGAATTAAAAGTATTCAGACTATAACTTAGGTAAACTTAGGATTCACACTTAGCTTAGTGAAACACATGATTTAGATTACAACTTAGGTAATCTTATAATAAAAACACATTTATTTGATAGGCTGCATATCGTGAGGCCCTTAGTCGGTCTCAGTTAACTGACACCGAGGATGTCGGTAAAATGACGCCCGTCCGGACGCCCTCTTCTTTGGCCGCTCGTAACGACTTGTTCGTAGATACCGTCGGTGGCTTTAAGAAAGGACACCTGTACGGAGTCGGCTCCCTAGGGCCGTTGCACATGGCGACTCAGAGATTTCCACCGACACCGCCTCCTCCCGCGGCCCCGGCAAAGGATGTGAGATCACAGCTTGCGCAGCTGCACGCGACGGTGTCGTCCTTGCGGGAGCAAATTGCCACGTACTTTCCGTCTCCTTCTACTGCTGCCGGTCCGTCTGCTGCTGGTGCCGGTCCGTCTGCTACTGGTTCGATCCTTCTTCCGTCGGTCATTTTTTTTCAACCCTGCTGCAACTCTGGTACCACCTCGACTGTGACGACACTCCTTGACCTGATGTCGCCAGAGCAGCTACGCCGACTTTCGGACAATGTCTTCGACGGATTGCCGCCATATATAGTGGAGCAGTATTATCGTCAGTCGCAGCAGGGAGTACCACCACGGACGATCGAACTCCTCCTCGTCAGTGATGTATTGTATTTGAATAGTTTTTAAATTTTGAATATTCATGGGAATTTTGGATATTATAATGACGATATTAGTTTTTAATTTTTGGATAATTGGTGTGTATTTATATTAGTTTGGGTGATGCATATTTGTGATGCATTATATTCGTGTGATTTATATTGGATTATATTGGTCTATGTGATTGTATATTATGATTTTTGATGTTTCGGATGTTGTGTGAACAGGGAAAGCTCTGCAATTTTTTTAAAAAAATCTCAGTTAGCGACGGACTAGTGACAAATTGGCGACGGACAACATCAGTTACCGACTATTTCGACAGAAAATCCGTCGCTAACTGGAGGATTCCCAATATTTTCCATTTAGCGACGGATAGCCGACGGATTATCCGTCGGCAAGGTTCTGATGGTATGAAAGGTGCACATAACCTTAACGACGGACAAGCCGTTGGTAGGTCGTCGGTCTCTCGTTGGCTTTCACTTGGCGACGGATAATCCGTCGCCAAATGTAGCGGCTAATTCGCGACGGTTTGGCGACTAAGTCCGACGGATTAGCGACAATATCGTCGCCATGGTTCTGGAAAGGTCAAACATATCCGAACCGGGTCGACGGATTATCCTCTGCGATTCCGTCGCTAAGCCGTCACGAGGTAGCGACGAAAAGCGATGAATAGCGACGGACCGATACTCTCTGATACACAGTAACGACGGTTTTTCGACGGACTAGTCCATCGGTAAGAGTCTCTATAATTCACGTCTGATACTTGAATTCGACGAAAAAATGTCGGTAAGCCGTCGCTAATGTAACGAATACTGACGACGGAAAGCCGTCGCTATTCCATCGAGTGGCGACTACCTAGGTACGGACTTTTTTTAGCGACGAGCTGATTGCCGACGGATTGTTATGATCAAAATTCGTCAGTGTCCGTCGCTAATTTGTATTAGACGATGGACGACGGATGTGGCCGTCGCTAAAAAACAAATTTTGGTAGTGATATTTCGAGAGCACATCTCCTGTCATGTATCAAATATGTTCTTTTTCGATTAAAATATGAGTGAATATTATTTTTTAAAATAAAAACTGGAACTCACAAATTTATTAAAAAAAGAGGCTAACTTGCAACTTGATACACTCAACTATTCTTGTCAAGTTGATATCCTCAACTCTGATAGGCATCAACTTAATACCCTCTCCTAACGTGTTAAACGAAGATAAAAAATGACAAAATGCCCCACCCTATTCTCTCCCCTCTCTTTGGCAGCTCCCCCTCTCTCTCTCTTTCCGGTACCGGTAGCCGGAGGGGAGGGGCAGCTCAGCAGCGACAACAATAGAGCGCAGTGCGAGAGGGGGCCGGGACGGGAGTGCACGAGCATTGCCGGGGCGGATTGGACAGCGCAGCAGCAATAGCATTGGCAGCATCAACGACGCGCAGGGGCGGGGAGTCGCTGGGGACAGGGGTGCACGAGCAGCACGGGGGGAGGGGGGCTGGGACGGGTTGCGCGGGCGGTGTCACGTCCCGCTCCCGGAGGAGCGATCATCCTCGCTAAGGCGTGATGTCACGTGTGTAATGCCCCATACTGCACGACACATTACGATGAGTCATTGACTCGAATTTCGTTGACCGGATGAGATGAAGTATTGATACAAAAGTTACGTTGACCCGAAAGAAAGCTTTGAGTCGATTCGAAGACCCAATAAATCAAATAGATGCAAAGCATAAGTCCAGTTTGAACAAGTATTGATTTTGTTGATTTCGTGTGCAGGCTACGCTTTTATGCTGAATTATAAAAGGTCGGCATTTCCTTATTTGCAACGGTTCCGTAGAACCAAAATGTCGCCTCGCAACGAGATAGGCATGGGCACGGTAGGTCGAATCAGTCAAGTAGTTCAACAGAGCACGAAGTGCTCGAATGACTAAGTCAAAAGAGTTGACCGTAAAGCAAATAATGAAATCTAATCCTGCCTTGCTCGACGAAATAACTCGCTTAAGGAAAAGGCAATGGACTTGTCCCTTCAAAAGAATCTAGACTTAGACTTTCAAAGGCACGCTCGGAGTCTCGCTCGGCCGATGCGATCATCGCTAAGGTGGGTGGCTTCGATGAACTTGTATTTGCTTAGCCTAGACACATAATAATACGGACGATATTGCTAGATTGCTAGGCGACAACCCCATACATGCTAACAAAATGACTCAACACACCTAGCTAAGGAAAATCTCATCTTGTATGCTTGCATAGAATATGGAAATAAACTTGAAAGTTTAAGTGAACCCTCGTACCACACTCCACATTCGTGCCAAGTCACATCAACATTTTCAAGTAGATTTTCCTATGCATTCAATTATGAATGAAATGCTTGCCACTTAGATCGTACCACAACTTGAGCCATAAAACAATTAATGGTCAACTGAAATGAGACAGAAAGACTATCGAAATAGTCGTTCCGAGCCGAGTAATAGAAACATAGAAAGGCTTCAGGACCGTTGGGTCGCTAAGACAGTTCTCGTACTGGAAGTTGCATAACGAATGAATGAACAAATAAGAGAAAGAACAAATGAATGAATGAAGGATTCCCCGGACGATCAGAAGCTGGGTGTACCAGGGATCGTGCCGGGAATAAGTGAAATGAAGGAATGAATGACTAAGTGAATAAAAGAAAGAAAGAAAGAAAAGAAAAAGTACGATTAGCGACAGTAAGACGGGGACGTACAACGGGCTCGCTACCTGCACTGCACGGATGCCATTGCCAACCTAGTCATAATCCTTATTGGCTCAGAGAGCCCGTTAAGTTAAAAATAAAAAGATAATACAAAATGGTCGCAGACAACTCGTGCACGAGGAAAAGAAAGAAGGATTTCTCGGACGATCAGAAGCTGGGTGACCAGGGATCGTGCGGCCTAGAAGGAATTCATGGCTTACAGGTGACTTGTGTACGGGTTGTGCCACTCAAGCGACGTAATATCAGTATGTTTAACCTATCAGGGTGTACCAGCCATCACCGCCTGATAGTCACTATAAATACCATGTATGTATAGTCTAAATGGCTTGTATTGCCAACAACCGGTGTATATAGACTAAGTTGGCTCGCTTGTGGTAATCCACGTATGAGTCCTTACATTGAAATAACTAATCTGTGCAATCTGAACAATTGAGTAACTGAGTGAAACACATCTTAATAAGCTTGTGTATAACACATCTTGAAAACTTGAGTACCTTGTCTGCTTGAGGCAGAAACATGTCCATGATGCTCTTATTTTCTTATACAAATCCGTTACAGCATTATGTATAAAATGTTGGCTAACTTGGTTTACCTTGGGCAGGGAAGATCGTATGGTAAGTATGATAAGTTTCGCATATTATTTATATACGACACTTGATATCTGTAACACGAGATAGGTTTTGTAATATATGCCATAAAATTGATCCTAAGGCAAGATTAGAAAGACAATAACTGATAGATGGTGTGTCACGCCCCGACTCGCCCAATCGGTCGTCATCGCCTTGACTCGAGATGAATCGATCCCACGAGTCGGGACGTGATGCCATACATGTCTTTATTGGACTTGTACAAGGCAAGAATGTGCACTTGAAATTTTCTTTGAGACAAACGTTCAAATTAAACAGTGTAGAGAGTTGAAGACATAGAATAGGAAGAAATTTAGTTTTTCATTCATAAAACTTGCAAAGTCTGTGCAAGGTCATTTTTACATTACATATGCCGTTGCGGCTACATCTTTGAACACAAAAGAAAACTCTCGACAAGCTGCCATGAAATAATCCTTGTCGTTCCATACATTCATGCCCCTTTATACATTTGAACAAAATGCCTTCGATCTGAATTGGGCTACAAAATACTTCAAAATAGGATAGCTTCGCGCCGCCTCCCGTTCTTCAGCTTCAGTCTAGTCTCGAGCTTCCGTAGCGCGCTCGTTACCTGGGGAGTTGGGGGTTAGCACACTTGCTAGTGGATGGGACGAACCCACTCGTCTAAACCTACACTGCTTATTAAGGATTCTAGCATACGAAGTGATCTTTCTATTTAGAACTATATGAATTGTAGTTCATATCGAAGGCACATTTTAAATAGTAACAACATAACCAATTTCAACTTATCTTACCACGACCCTGCTCCTTTCCTGCACAAAATATGCATAATACTTACCACCTGCACAAGACAATAGGTGAGCATGCAATCTATCTTATATGCGGTCATTGGTGATATCGACACCATGAAGGATGATTACGTAGCATTGCGACGCGCCCTACCAGTGCTGGTTGCGAGCCTAACTTGAGGTCTCGTAATGCCTCGCGCCGAAGCACGATTCCATAATTTCCTCCTAGGCCGATTCGGTCCCAGCGCCTCGGTACCGTCTCGAGGAAAGCTCACCTTGTGCACAAGTCATCCATGACCATGCGAATGTATGAACAGTTTAATATGTATGAAGTAAATTGCATGGCGTAGACATTTTAAACTACATAATCTTTTACTCGTGCAAGGGTTCTTTTCCCCGAAGCCGTACGATCTGATTTAGCATCCCGTAGGCACCAAATTCTCCGAGGTGTAACATACCGTAACCAAGGTTTCTTCCTTATGTTTTGCAGAACATGAAATAAATTCTATCTCTTTCCTAGAACTTTATCTTTCTCTACTTAGTGTCAGAGTTAACTTCTCTAAGTTGCTATATTATCCCAAGTTCTTGATCTTAGTGGCAAAGCATACATCCAGTTAGCATCATCGATTTGAACATTAAACTTTAAGAATTTTGTTGGCGGAAGGAGTAGAAAAAGGGGCCGAAGAACCACCCACCTTAAGAGATTGCACGAGAGTAGGAGAATAATTCGCGATGGTCAAACGTTAGTTACACGAACTCCTGCAATGGCACGAGCATCGAATTAGAACCTTTCCTTCAATCCTTCCTTCGAAATTCCCAAAGACGCATTCAGAAATCGATGCAAAAGCACACTTATCAAACCCACGAACAATTCATTCAGAAAGAAAAAACCAACAAAACCAACAGCAGACTGGTTGTGTCACTCTCTTTAGAGTTCATTCACCAAGACATAGTCTACTGCATCTAGGACTTATTTCAGCAGTAGTTGATCCATTAGTTGGAACGGTACTCATATCATTCGTCCAAATCAATTTTATTGTCATGGTTTTCGTATACCATACTCGTCGCTGAGTCAGACTAGCCATCTATGTTTCTGACCATGTCTGACTTGCCACGAGCCTATTACATAGTGCTTCGCCCCAACGGGAGCGGGACACTACATAATATACCACTAAAAAAAGTTTCGTCCCGAAACTTAAGAACAAGGGTCTGACCTTCGTCGGCAAAAGTGAAGGATACTTCTCCTTCATTTCTGCCTCTAGTTCCTACGTTGACTCCTCAACTGAATGGTTGTGCCAGAGTTCGCGAACTAAGGACATCGATCGGCTCGCAAGATTTTTTTTTTACGGTCCAAAATTTGTACGGGCTCCTCCGAGTATGATAGATCAGCGCGCATCTCCAACTGATCGAAACTAACCACATGACTTGGGTCATGCATTACTTCGAAGTTGGAAGACATGGAAGACGTCGTGCACTTCAGCCAAGGCAGGAGGTAGCGCAATTCGGTAAGCAACTGTCGCCACTCTTTCGAGAATCTCGAAGGGCCCTACGAATCTCGGACTCAGTTTTCCCTTCACCCCGAATCGTATGACGCCTCGCATCGTCACTTTCAGAAACACATGGTCCCCAACCAAGAACTTAACGGTCGTCGACGAGTATCTGCATAACTCTTCTGTCGACTCTGAGCAATACGGAACCTATCTCGAATCATGCGGACCTTTCAACGGCTTGTTCGACTAGTTCTGGCCCGAGCACCTGTCGCTCCCCGACTTCGTTCCAGCAAATCGGAGATCGGCACTTCCTCCCTTAAAGTGCTTCGTAGGGAGCCATCTGGATGCTCGATTGATAACTGTTGTTGTACGCAAACTCCGCGAGCGGCAAGTGCGTGTCCCAACTAGTCTTTAAATCTATTGCACACAAATAACATATCTTCCAGGATCTGATTCACTCTTTCTGTCTGGCCATCGGTTTGCGGGTGGTACGCGAAGCTAAGGTTCAGCTTAGTGCCCATCGCCGCTTGCAGACTCGTCCAAAATGCGACAAAAATTGCCCATCTCTATCCAAAATGATTGGCAGGTACCCCTAGTCGGACAATCTCATTGATATATCTGAGCTAACCGATCGACGCTCCATGATGCTTTGATAGCGATGAAATGAGCAGATTTGGTCAATCGATCGACAATGACCCAAATCGCATCATTTCTCGCGACGTCTTCGGAAGGCCCATGATAAAATCCATAGAGAAGTTGTTCCACTTCCATACTGGAATGTCGAGGTTCTGTAGCTCCCCACCTGGTCTTTGATGCTCGGCCTTCAGCTGTTGACAGGCCATGCACTGTGACACAAAAGTTGCCACGTCTTTCTTCATGCCATGCCACTAAAAGGTCGTGTGCAAGTCCTTGTACATTTTGGTACTCCCGGGATGCAACGAGTACTTCGTATAGTAGGCCTCCGTCAGAATCTCTTTTCTAAGTTCGGCATGGTCCGACACGCATATTCTCCCTTTCATCCACGTCATTCCGCCTCGTCCACCACAAAGTCGGCCGCCTTTCCTGTCGAAATCAGCTCACGCATCTTTTCAGGAATGGATCGTCCTCCTGTGTGGTCTTTATCTTATTGTGCAAGCTTGACTCAAGGTAAATTGGGCCAATTATGCTCCACGGTAGCGAATTCGGAGTTCGATACCCATTTCTGCCAAGTCTCGTGTATGTCACGGTTGATAGCCAGGCATCCTGCAAACATTCTATTCAAAGCATCCTATGATGTTTCCTCACTCGAATTGTACTCGATAGTCAGATCATAATCTTTGATGAGTTCGAGCCAACGCCGCTGCCGTAAGTTCAAGTCCCGTTGGGTAAAGATATATTTGAGGCTTTTGATCCGTATAGATGCTGCAAGCCACACCATAAAGATAGTGCCACCCTAGCTTCAATGCAAACACAATCGCCTCTAGCTCAAGATCATGCGTAGGGTAATTTTTTTCGTGTTGCTTCAATTATCTCGAGGCAAACGAAATCACCTTATCCTTTGCATAAGCACGCATCCCAAACCAGTTCGCGATGCATCGCTAAATATTTGAAACCCTTCTGGTCCATCCGAAGTGCAAGGATTGGAGCTGAGATGAGTCGTTTCTTTAACTCCTAAAAGCTAGATTCACAGGCGTCGTTCCACTTGAATGTGACTCCCTTCTGGGTGAGGCAGTCAGAGGTGACGTAATCTTGGCAAAGTCTTTCACAAATCTTCGGTAGTAGTCTGCCAAGCCGAGAAAACTTCGGATGTCGCCTGAGGTAGGCCGCTTCCATTCAACTATCGCTTCAATTTTCTTTGGGTCCACCGTGACGCCTTCAGCTGAAACAACGTGCCCAAGGAACGTACACTGCTTATCCAGAACTCACATTTACTTAACTTGGCATAAAGTTGGTGTTCACGCAGAGTCTGTAGTACCGTCTTCAAGTGCTCCACGTGCTCGTCCTTGCTTTTTGAATATATGAGAATGTTATCGATGAATACGATAAATTTGTCTATGAACGGTCAGAACACCCGGTTCATCAGATCCATGAAAGCGGCAGAGCATTTGTTAAGCCGAAAGGCATGACTAGAAATTCGTAGTGGCCATATCGAGTTCGGAAGGCGGACTTCGGCACGTCCTCGGACTTGATCTTCAATTGATGGTAGCATGAGCGAAGATCAATCTTGGAAAATACCATCGCCCCTTGCAACTGGTCAAACAAATCGTCTATCCTTGGCAATGGATACTTGTTTCGTACCGTGGCTTTGTTAAGTTCCCGATAGTCGATGCACAGCAGCATCGATCATCCTTCTTCCTTACAAACAATACTGGAGCACCCCACGGGGAGATACTAGGGCGAATATATCCGCGATCTAGCAACTCTTGTAGTTGTGCTTTCAGTTCCTTCAGCTCTGCCGGCGCCATTCGATAGGGTGCTTTGGATATCGGTCGGGTGTCCAGAAAGGTGTCGATGTTGAATTCTATCTCTCGATCCGACGGTCCCTGGCAACTCGTCTGGGAACACATCAGAAAATTCTGCCACACTTCAGTCTGGGCTGTGCTTACAATCTTCGTTCTCGTGTCTCGAACTAATGCTAGGTACCCGTTGCAACTAGAATGCAACATACGCCTTGCCAAAATTGCGATATCATTATTGCTGTCTTTGATGTTGCTCCGCAAGAATAGGAGAACTCGGTTTCGCCCGGAAGGCGAAACACAACTCTTTCTCCGTGCACTCGATTTGCATGGCATGCACCCAACCAATCCATGCGAGGTTTATCGTACTCCTTGATGTCGAGGACGATAACTTCCAAGGATAGATTTTCCCTCCGATGCAGATATAACCATCCCTACAAATTTTAGTGGCAGACATATCAACTCCCGATGGAATGCTAACGCTAAGATTTATATCTAAAAATTGCATGGGTAATTTATTCTCTTCTACAAAGTCGACAGATATGAAACTATGCATATCACCCGAATCGAACAGTACTATAGCAGGCATATTTTTATAGAGTAATATACCTGTCACGACAGTGTCGGACGCGAACGCTTTGTCCCGAGTCAGTGCATAGACTCGGCTTTGCGTCCCTTGGCAATTTTATGGGTTCACGGGCATGCGTTTGCGCCATGGGCGGGAGGCGCCCTGTTCTGATTCTGGACGTTCCTTGGTGGATATTGGTTCGCCCTTCCCATTCGACAATCCACTGCCTTGTGACCTAGCTGGCCACACTTGAAGCATCCCCCTTGGCAATCGACCACCAGATGTCCCATCTTTCGCAGCGATGGCACCGTACGCCGGGGTGAGGCCCATACTCGAACGTGTTCTGACGCTTTGGCACACCAGATCCTCCCGCGTCGTGAGGACGCTTGTTAAACTTGTTACGGACGCCTGACTCGGTCCTTTGTGAAGCTCGACCAAAGTTTTGCTTGCTATCAAGGGCGACATTATATGATTCCCTGTAAGTCTGGCATCTTTGGTTCATGACGTCCCGACGTAAATCGTTATTCAGGCCTTATTGGAAGCGCTCGCACCACCACGCCTCCTTATTCGGCAGAAAGGTCCCGACAAACTTCGTAAGCTTTGCGAACTTCGTATCGTAATCTTCAACTGACATGTTTTCTTGCTTCAAGGACATGAATTCCTCTTCCTTTTGTCGACGAACGGCACGAGGAATATATTGCTCGAGGAAGGCCAGTTTGAACGTCTCCCACGAGATCTTGGTGTTGGGTTGGCCTCGTGGAGCTCTTATTTTTTGTCTTCCACCAGTCGTAGGCCCTCAAGTTTAGTTGCAAGGCTGCACACCCGACTCTCTTGGACCCCTCGATGTTGAGGAGATTGAACAGACCCTCAATCTTTACTAGCCACCCCATGACTTCGTCAGGCTCTGCTCGGCCATTAAATTTAGGTGGGTTCATCTTCTTGAATTTGGTCGCCTTGAGCAGGGAGGAGGAAGACATATGCTTCGTCGTTACTACTTGCACTTCTTCTTATGACATGGCGGTCGTCGAGTTCTGTTGGGTCGCTATGGTGCTCACGATCTGGGTCAGGGCCTCCATATGCTTTGTTGGGAACTGATTTGGGCTTGGATCTGTTCTTGCAGTTGTTGCTGCTGCATCTCCGTGTGGCGCTGTTGGACTTCCATGAGGCACAATAATCGCTCCATGGAGGATTCGCTAGGCGTCGCATCTTCGGTACTATCCGTGCTAATCAACGTGGCATTGACAGCGAGGACACCCTTTCTCTTCGACATTCCTACAAAATTGAGCAAACCTGTTAGTATTATTAAAATATCTACGGGCTTATATATATGGAACGATTATTTCATGTCGTATATGTCGAAAAGCATAATTTTTGAAAAATTGTAACAGCATCTAAAAGAAAGTATTTTGAAAGGTTCGAGGTATGAACCGTGCTTTGATACCAACTTGTCACGCCCCGACTCACCCAATCGATCGTCATCGCCTTGACTCGAGATGAATCGATCCTACGAGTCGGGACGTGATGTCGTACATGTCTTTATTGGACTTGTACAAGGCAAGAATGTGTACTTGAAATTTCCTTTGAGACGACACATTGAAATTAAACAGTGCAGAGAGTTGAAGACATAAAATAGGAAGAAATTTAGCTTTTCATTCATAAAACTTGCAAAGTATGTGCAAGGTCATTTTTACATTACATATGCCGTTGCAGCTACATCTTTGAACACAAAAGAAAACTCTCGACAAGCTGTCATAAAATAATTCTTGTCGTTCCATACATTCGTGCCCCTTTATACATTTGAACAAAACACCTTTGATCTGAATTGGGCTTCAAAATACTTCAAAATAGGAGAGTTTCGTGCCGCCTGTCACGACCCACACCCGCTTTTCAGACGCGAGCTCGTGAGCAAGCCAGCTACGTATCGAGCGGACTCCAGTCCAACCCGAATACGTAAACGTTGTTTGGACTATGTAATGGGTCTAACCATGGCAAGGCAAAATATATCTCAAATCCACAAGAGTAACATAAACACAAAAGAACACTATGGGTCTTGGTCTGTAGTCCACTAGCATATATGTCCGATAAGACTCCAAAAAAATTAATATGAGTCAATAAACTAGGCTAACAAGCAGGATGTCTCATGATAAGGAATGAAAGCACGAGAATACCATAAACGTAATATCAATACCTGAATCCTGCAAGTATATCGTAATCATCCACCATCTTGCTCTGCTAGCTAACTCCATGCAATCGCTAAACCTGAAAAGATCATCATGTCCTCAGGGGACATAGCAAGATACATAAAAATGCCTATCTAGCAGTTTATCATACAAATAAAGAAATACAGATATAAGCAAGCAAAGACCAAACAACACGAAACCATGACCATACACGACTGGAAGAACCACTACGCATAAAAAACTGCTGGAGAAGAATAAGAGAACACAATATCTCGATACCAACAAATAACCAATTGAATACTCAAACCCTCACCCCTAGTGTGGACTCGCAGGTTTGAACAACTACTAACCCTCGTCCCTGGTGTGGACTCGCATGTTAGCTTCAAGAATCACCCTCACCCCTAATATGGACTCGTAGGTGTGGACATATAACTACTAACCCTCGTCCCTAGTGTGGACTCGCAGGTTAGCTTCAGGAATCAAGGTACAATAACTAGTAACCCTCGTCCCTAGTGTTGACTCGTAGGTTAGCTTCAAGAATTTAAGGTTCAGCAGTTCCGCTATGACTTACTCATCCTATGACACGATACGACTCAGTCGAAGTACATGTGACGACACGATATGACCCCTCAAGATACACGGGAGATAGATCCAATATGAACTACAAAGCTAACTATGAACAAGGACTATATATATACTAGCATGCATGATATACAATCACATGTAAATAATCAACTAGCAAAACTAGATATAATAAGAAATACATGTAGATAAACTGTAGAGGGAGGCAAGGTATACTTGCTTGGTGGTGGTTTGAAGAACCAACAATATACCGTCAACTAGTAAGCCATAAAGTCCAAATCTCACAACTGTCTCCGAATGCTGAAACAGACATTGCCAATATTCTCAGAATAGTCAAATTAGCTAGGATTGCCTATCCTTAAGTCCAATTCTGGACACAGGGGCAAAACGGTCATTTTGGGCCAAAACGATGTCCGCCGTTGGACCCGCTTTGCACCAAAAGTGTGCCAGAGTCAATGGTCTCTAAAGACGTCAAGCTACATGTCTACAGATTCATTTTGATGATACGAATCCAACCGTATGTCCAAAATTGGATTCCGGCAGGTCGTGCACAAAATTGCCCATTGAATCGGATCGTGGGGCCCGCGAAACGGCGATCCGATTATTGTCTCAGAATCAGACCAAACTTGGCATACAGGACCAAAAAAATGATACGATCCTGTTGGCACAAGTTTCGTCTCGATCTGACAAATGTGCATAAAGTAATTGACAAATTTGCAAAAAGGCCGATACGATGAATTTTGACGGATACGCATCAAATTTGTCACGCACACGCAACCAATTTGAATTTTATCAAAGCCCACACGTCCGCAAAGTCGATACGTACCTTTCGATGCTTTCAGTTCGCGACCACGTCGCCCGGTTTGGCGGCGCACATCGTATCGGGACAAATTCTAATTTTCTAAACTAGTTTATTGCGAGTTTTTCTTGATTTTTCGGAACAGATTTCTCTGTATACAATTTATGAAATTCAAACTACAAAATAGGTTCTAAAGCCCTATATGTTGTCTAAATTACCCTTTAATTAGTTTTCCTAAACTGTCGCTGGATCGGCAATGAATCGCCTTCCAACAGAGGTGTTTGGACTGATTCACTGTCCTGTTTCGGGGAGGTTTTTCTATGACTTTACGTCGATTTATCGGACAACAAGGTGCGTATAATTATGAAGTGTTTGAAGGGAATAATAGGCGTATAGGTGAGCTTCATACCAGAGAAGATCGATCGAAAAACGATCAATCGGTCATCGCAAAACCGTCCCATGAAGTAGGCCTCTTAGCCCGCTGCTGCTGTTGTGGTACCACGTTGCTGTCGCGAGGTCAGGCGACTTGGCCAGCCTCCGATGGCCCGCGTGGCGGTCCAGGGGTACGCGCTGGCGGTCCAGTTGGTGGGGCACGATGGTTTAGGGTTAGGATTTTGCGTTTTCCTCCCTTGACACATATATATTCGTTGTATTGAAGGGGAAAACAGCGAAATAGCTTCGGCTGGGCTGGCTTTATGGGAAGTTGGGGCTCGGGCCTGGGGTCTTGCTGGGCTGGGATCCCTTTCCTTTTCTTCTTTTTTCCTTTTTATTTATTCCCTCTCTAATTATATATATATATATATATCTATATATATATATATATATATATATATATCATAAATACAAATACAGCCTAAATATTAAGTATAATCAATTTGACATCTAATTCTTAATTTTATATACCAAAAATTCACATAAATAAAATACAATGATATTATATATATTATATAATATATATATATATATATATATATATATATATATATATATTATATATATTATATAATATATATATATATATATATAGAGGATGAGGGAGGTGAGGTGCCACCCTATGGAGGGTGTCTACTTGTCACCTCCCACATGCTATCATCATGCACCCATGTGCTTGATGATAGCATGGGGGGTTGACAAGTAGACACCCTCCCATGAGGTGCCACCCTACCTCCCTTATTCTCTCTCTCTCTCTCCTCTCCTCTCTCTATATATATATATATATATATATATATATATATATATATATATATATATATATATATATATATATATATATATATATATTTTTTATATATATATATATTTATATATATATTAATATAATATATATATATATATATATATATATATATATATAATTATATATATATTATATATATATATTATAAGCCTAATTTTCCATATACCATAAATACACTTATATATATATATATATATATATATTATATATATATATATCTATATATATATATCTATATATATATATATATATATATATATAACCTAGATAATTCTCATAAAGTCCAATATATTTGTTAAGGAAAATTATCAAATAAAATATTATTTCTAATAACAAGCACATATAATATGTTTAATATATAACAACTGTTCCTAGAATTGTCTCCAAAATTACCAAGGTAAAATACCAACACCATATATGTCTACCCTGACGTCTTTGGTCACATTGCAACACCTCATGGACTTTGGGCTTGGTTTGGGTTGTCGGGCTGGCCGGATCTCCTAAAAGTTAATAATCTAATTACTAGATATTTAAATCATCTGTAGGGGTTAGGTCACAACTTGGCCTAGTTTTTCTAGTTAGTACATCGCTATGGCTCGACCTTCTCTACCAGGGCTAACACTAGTCAAAGTACGTCACTGCACTATCCGTGCCACACGATTTTTAGTCACCTTGTACTCCAATTCCAAACCATGACTAAAGTCATCTACCGCAATAATTAACTAATTAAATATTTATAAAATTCTAAAAATTACCATTTAATTCAATTAAATAAATAGAAAATATTTTAAAAAATTCCTGGAAGAGGAGTTACAAATCTACTACGTTAAAAATAATTTCTTCCTCGAAATTCTAATTCATATATATTCCTTAAAATTCAAAAGAAAGTCTACCTTAACCTTAATCTCCTTAAATTTTAATTCCTCAAAAATAGTTTATATTTTTCTCCTAGCCATTTTGTAATTACGAAACCTCGAGACTTCTACGCACCTTTGGTCACACTACTCCCTCAAAGGTACTCACTAAACTTTATAACCTTCCATCTAGTTGCTAAAATCATTATCCATAGATATCTAAGACGTATGGCATCTATAATCTTTCCATATCTATCAAACAATCATAAATAAAATCAAGCAATATTATACTATAACTTAAGAATTTCTGATAGATTATAGACAACGATCGTTCGTCACCCCCAATAGAAGGAGACGAAAATCAATGGTTCGGAAGGCAAGGAAGAATAATCGAGAATAAATATAAAATTTCAAGGACAGAGAAATTTTTAGGAGAATTTTCAAGGCAGTGTGGATTAAGATTTCTATGTTTAGTTCATAATCGCAGGCTCGTATCAGTACAGTTACATAACCGATATGATATGCTCTGACATGTATAGGCCACAAAAAAACTTGTCACGACCCGCACCCGCTTTTCGCGAGCTCGTGAGCAAGCCAGCTACGTATCGAGCACTCCAGTCCAACCCGAATACGTAAACGCGGTCTGGACTATGTAATGGGTCTAACCATGGCAAGGCAAACTATATCTTAAATCCACAAGAGTAACATAAATACGAAATAACACTATGGGTCGTGGTCTGCAGCCCACTAGCATATATGTCCGATAAGACTCCAAGGAAAAGTAATGTGAGTCAATAAACTAGGCTAACAGCATGATATCTCATGATAAGGAATGAAAGCACGAGAAGACCATAAACGTAATATCAATACCTGAATCCTGCAAGTATATCATAATCATCCACCATCATGCTCTGCTAGCTAACTCCATACAATCGTTAAACCTGAAGAGATCATCAGTCCTCAGGGGACATAGCAAATACATAAAAATATGCCTATCTAGCAGCTTATGTAACGACCCGCTCCGCCCTAGCGGAACGCCGATTCAAACGGCAAGTGCAACGACTCAAACGAGCCATCGACCCGCAGAGTTGGCATCGACCTGATGAAGAATCGATACAGGCTTATATTGGCCCGTCAAGATGAATCCAGACTTAGACTTTCACAAGCGCTCGAGTATCGCTCGGCCGATACGAACATCGCTAAGTGGTGGCTCCGATGAACCCGTCTTTGCTTAGTCTAGACACATATAATGCGGACACTATCACGAGAATTGCTAGGCGATAACCCAGCGCATGCTAATAAATGACTCAACGCACCTAACTAAGGGAATAATCCCGTCTTACATGCTGTTTAGAACATAGAAAGAACTCGGCAAATATAGAAACTCTCGTACCGCGCTCTACGCTCGTGCTAAGGCACAAGCTCACGTGCAAGTCCCTTACCGCGTTCAACAACGAAACAATGAATGGGTTACAACAATGAAACGGAAGACTATCGATATAGTCGTTCCGAGTAGAGTATAGCGACATTGAAAGATTTCGGGACCGATGGGTCGCCAAGGCGACTCCCGTACGGGGAGTTGCATAATGTATGAATGAATAAATGATGAATCAATGAATGAATGAATGATACGTGAAACATGAATGAATGAACGAACAAGTGAAAGAACAAATGAAAGAGTGAATACAAGATAACATGAAAGACGTTAGCGACAGGTATGACGGGCACGTGCAACGGGGCTCGCTACCCCGCTGTGTACGGACGCCAACCTGGTCGATAACGCATTATGGCTCAGATAGCCGTTATATGAAATGACAATAAATATGAAATGGTCGTGACAACGGCACGGGCGATGGGGGGAATACCGTGGCCGTCATAAGGAAGATTCTGCGGTACGGCGTTGGGAGGAAAACCGTGGCCGGCCTAGGCGGAATCAGACATGGGGCTTACGGGCTGCTTGAGTGGGGCTCGGCCGCTCAAAAGACGTAAGGCCAGGCATTTCAAGAAACTATCAAGGTGTACCACCAGCCATCACCTTCGATAGGTGGAATGCCCACGTGATATGTCCAAAATGGCTTATAAAGCCAGCGACCCATGCATAAATTAAGTGGACTATGCTGGTGGCAAACACGTGCAAGTTCTTGCATTGAAACGTAGTCTAGTTAACTAATTGAAGTGTCTCCTGAACATGCTTGCAAAGTAACATCCTGAACATGAACATGCTCGAAATATAACATGCCTGAACATGCTTGAAATATAACACTCGGAACAGTGTGCTTGAAATGTAACATGCTGAACATGCTCGAAACGTAACACCCTGAACATGCTTGAAATGACTCTGAAACATGCCTATGACATGCTAGAACATGCCCGCGACATGCTAGAACCCGAGACATGGACACGCCCGTAACATTGAATATTTACATGAATCACGTAAAGTTCTTCATGTTAATTGTTGACTACTTGGTTTACCTTAGACAGGGAAGGCCGGACGGTAAGTATGGATAAGTCATGCATGTATTTTTTATGCGACACTTGAATTCGGCAACACGAGATAGGTCATAAAATATGCCATGAAACTGATCCTAAGAAAAGATTAGAAAGACAATGAATGATAGACAGTGCACGAAAGTAAATGAAACGTGTTTGGTAATGATAGCATTGTGGGCGAGCTAGCCTCCCCACCAGTGCATAACAATATACTGATAAACCCACAGTCCGCTTGCAGGAAGCAGGAAACGTCGGCGGGTGCGGAGCTTTCC
>JANAVB010009598.1:9084853-9185367 GCA_029216955.1 Iris pallida
CAGCTCTCTTTCATCTCTCAATACAAAGCTCAAGGCTACAACCTATGGATGCTTCAGAAGGCGATGTCCATATATTATGTCTCCTATAGGTAAAATCTTCTATGCGAACACACGGCTTGAAACGCCAGTGAACTCCATGCCTCAGCGTGTCCAAGCGAGCTCCCCCTCGATGAGCAAGTATCTGTAACCTGTGTATGAAAACTGTTGGGTGGCCAGTATACAACCGTACTGGTGGTGTGAGCTCCTCACTCAGCCATACAAAACCAATACGTTCATTTAGTTTGTGCAACATATCCCTTCGATTGTCTTTCTAATCTTGCCTTAGGATCTATTTTAGGACATAGACTACTGGCCTATTTTGTGTCTCTAGACCATCACCGTGCCTCGTATCGATAACTTACTTATCCTTGTACTTTTAGACCATTCTCGTGCCAAAAACATCAACGTACTGACTCGTGCTTGCCATTTTTCTTATACTTTGAGACGCAACAACATGGTCGTGCTATAAACTCTGTATGGGCATCAACATCGAGGCCGTGCCTCACAATTCAACGTGACTTAACCAAACTTTGCCCTTTGGCCTTTCCTGATTTAACTCAAATGACTCAATCTCAGCTTTTGCAACTCTATGTCGATGACTCAATACTCGATGCCACATCTCGCGTCGAAGTACGTGTCTTTACTATAGCCAAATCTTAGGCTTCATAAAACTTGTGGTACACACCGTGCCAACATTCCTTGAATCATTTGTGCCATAGTTATACTCTTTGTGACTCAGCCGAAACCGTGCATACGGATTGTCGCTCAGCACACCAACTTATCTATATGAAAGGTTACTGGCAATTCAAGCCATCTTGGACATAGCTACGAAGATGGTGGGTCAATCAATGCAGGTAGCTAGCCCCAATGAGAGCCCATCGAATTCCTGGTTGCCTATCTAGCATCAACAATACCGTATTTCCTCCATGGTCGGATCGGTCATGTGGCCCCAGGTTGTTGTCCGAAGAAATATCGTCCTTGTGTACAAGTTGTTTATGACCACACACCTACGAGAATTTATCTAGACTCGTAAATGTATGGCCTAATTTGTAGTATGAATCAAACCCTTTATATATCGTGCTTATAAATCATACTTTCCATACTTCTTTGGAGACTCCCAAACGAGGGACCGCCTCGGCGACAAACCATCGCTTGAACTTTCCATTCTTTGACACCCAGGAAATGGCTACTGCATAGCCTTCCTACTAAATTTGAACAAAACGTGTTCCATACGTGTCATAGACCGTGGCATATTCTCATTGAACCAACCATGGTTCGTACCTTAATTCAATTGTGTCCTGTATGACACTACCTCCCAAGTCATGCTCTATATGATGAGCCTTGAGACCGTGGAAACATGTGGCTATATCAAGCTATAGAATTATGGGACCGTGCACGTGTTCAACTTGAACAACCTTGTTCTTTGAGTGCCTTTGTAACTCCACCTCCCTATTTTGAGAATTATAAGTTTGATTTTAAAATCATTTCTAATAATAATTGTTGATGATTAAAAGTTTCAAATAATAAGTTTAGTTTTAAATAATAAATATTGTGATTTATATTTTTGGAGGGAATTAATTAAGAGTAGGAATTTTCAAATTTGAAAGTTTGTTACAACCAACTTAGTGGTCCCCCAATTTTGTCAAAGTTTATAACTGATTTTCATCGGTTCCTGTAAATAATGAAAAGGAGAGGGGGTTTTCTGAACTTTACCAAAATTCAGAGGGGCTGATTTGCAAATAAACTGGGCGGGGGGACTTAATCGAATAAGTCACATTTTCCTCTTTATTAAGTCAGTGAGTGAGGAGAGAGAATTAACTCTCCATTCACTTTTCCTAAATTTTTTTCTCTCGGCCAAATCACAGAGGGGCAGGCGGCGATTATTTTCCGGCGACGACCGAGGAGTCTCCGGCGATGTTCTCGACAGTGGCGTTGAGCTTCATTCCTCCGGTGACCCAGCTAGTAGCAGCGGCGATCTTGACGACGTCCCCCGTTCTTTGGAGCAGCGACGAATCACCCTGTCTCCGGCGATCCTCACGGCGACTCTTCCTATTCAGTGAAGGCATGTTCCTGTAGTGAAATGACGCCTCCGTCGACCGTTCCCTTCCATTTTTGACCAGATCGAGCGAAGTTTTTGGTAAATTACCTATCGATTTCCCTGAGTGATTTGAGTGAGTGCGGTTGATTCAATTCTTCTTTTTATGTTGAAATTGCAGTAACAATTTCTTATCGATCTTGATCATTCGATTGGATTCAATTTTGAATCGGACACAACCTCAGGTGAGTCCGATCCGTTGTCCTTGTTTTGTTTTGTCGATCAAACTCTTTGATCCGTGACGAATAGAGTTTTGTTTCAAGATTTTGCTGACTAAATATTTGTTTTATTCTACTTTGATAATTCGTGATGAGCAGCTCTTTGGCTAACGGATTTGAATCGGTTTCGATTTAGAAACCAATTGATAAGGAGTATTATTTGAGGTATTTTGATTCTGGGTTTTCTTCTGAAATTTCTTGAAATTACTATTCTAAAATCTAAATTTCTCTTTGATAATTGTTTGAGGAGACTGTTCGCAGCGAATCTTGGAATCTAGAGTTGTGTCCAAATTGTTGGACCGTATCCTCAACCTTGTGAGGAATCCCTCAGGTAAACTCTTCTCCAATCTATTGGTTTATTGATTATAATTATACTGGATTGCCTGGTCGTAATTTTTATACTGTTTGTTTCATGCATCGGGTTCGTGTTGGATGAGTGTTGTGTCTGCACCAAATTGACGATTAGACCGTGTCCGAGACTTTGTGACAGTTCGTGTTGAAGGTCGGATCGTGTCCGAAGTTTGTGTTCTCGAGACTGTGTCGAGTTGTGTGGGACCATTTGTTTTACAGTGGTGTAGCTGTGTCCAGGCAGAGCTCGTGTCCGGGACGTGTGTACGTGTCAGGACCGGATTAACAAAGGGAGAAGGAGTCTTATTTTTAATTTGATAATTTTGAATGTATATTTCAGTTTTGGGGTCGTATGCATGAGTATTGATCGGGCTGGGATTTGAACTTGGTTTGGCACGGGTGTGCAGTAACAAGAGTAGCAGAGGGAGTGACCTATTTTGAATTCAGATTAGTTTTGTTGAATTTTTGCTAACTTTAGTTTTGTTGAGTTTAGATTACAAATTTATAGTGAGAAAATGTTTGATAAGTTTTCTCTATTCTGTTGAACTGTTACTTCTTTGCATTTTTGAAGCTGGACAATTCTTTTGATCTTATGAATCTCTGTTTTGGTAATAGTTATAAGTTGATGGGATGGCATGTAGAGTAGAAGCTGGGTTGGATTGTGGTGAACCTGTGTAATAACACATATTGAAAGAGGCTTGTGAATGGCTTGAGGGACTCATGTGTGCACCTATTGACAATTTTGGGTGTTGGAGTTGTAGGATTCAACCAAGTTTGTTTGGGTGTTGTATTTGAGCCTGGTATGTTGGTGATTTGATGTGGATAGCTTGATTTGGAATTCAATGTGAACAGTAGGTGGTTTTGAAGATTTATTAGTATTGAGCAAATTCCTTAATTGGTTTATTGAACATACAAATTCTAGGTTATCTTGGTCCTGGGGAACTATTGCAGTTTAATATAAATATCGGCCTAAAATAATAAATATGTTCTAATAGATATTCATTTTTGCTAAAATCTATAAATTATTTTTCTATATAGATTCTAGCCCTTCCTCCTATAGTGTTTTTGCTAATGAAGCTTTAACTAAGTAAAATACGTATAGTGATAGACAAGAAATGAACTACTAGTATCAATATTAGAATTTTAACCAACTTGTACACATTATTAAATACAAGAGGACATCTAGCTCCGATCTTCACCCGTACTTTCCTAGAGCAAGGCAAGTACATTCTATGGTCTTGTACATTTCATTATATCATGTGCTTCCTTGATTGACACACTGTGACACGACATGTTTTTCTGGTGCTCATGTTCCTTGTTCTTATTACTTGTACCTGGGGTGGGGAAATATACTGTTTATGTGACCAAATCCAAGAAATAACTTAGGTGTGTTTAGCTTAGACCCCGCATCGTGCACGCGGGTCCTAAGCCGTACCATTCATGTGCTTTCATGTGCTTACCCCTAGCCGGTCACATAATTAGTTATATTTCAAACATTGTGCACACATGTTCAGGAGATATATCTTGTACTTAGTTCCTGTGATTCCTGAGATACCATGTTCTTTCATGTTCTTACATACCATGTTCTTTCATGTGCTTATACACCATGTTCTTTCTTGTGCTTTACATACCATGTTCCCTTGTACTTTCATATCATGATGTCTTGTTCATTACCTAGAACTGTGCTTTGCTCCGCTCCTGAATAGGATATGTTGCAGGTGAGTCGAAGGTCCTGTGCGACACATATTATGGCCGAAAGCCAGTAGATGCAGGAGAGCCAGCTGGAGTTGCTCTTGACTTAGAGGCTGCAGAAGCTTAGAGCTTTACCATTAGCACTTTACATTTTTCTTTGTATTTTGAGACTAGTAGACTCTATCTTTCATTTTGCTGGAATGTAATAATTCTGAGACTTGTACTTTACTTTTATTCTGGGATACGTTTATAGATGCTGTGATTTCATACTTATTTATGATTATCTAGTTAGATTTCCTTAGATTGGTACAGCTTACTTCGTCATGTCCAACGACGAAGGATGGCCGTGTCCGACTCGTGTCCGATTATTCGGGAGCGGGCCGTGACAGCCTTACTCGAGCCATAAACCGTGCGATACAATTTAACCCATGGGACAACAAAGGCTATGCCAAGACTTGTACCATGGAAATGTGCATTGAAACTTGTGGGACAATTATGCTATACCAAGCATTGTACGTGAGACAGTGCATGCTTTACTAAGCACTTATATCTTGCGATGCCTATGACTATGCTAAGTTCATAATCTTGTGGCAACATAGACCAGCTTTTCCTTCTCCCAAGCTACTAGACGAAGGATCGAGTGTCAATTTGAAAGCACGTCATGCAATATTTCTAAGCCAATTGTGAGACCTTTCCATATGCTAACTCAATCCGACTCAACTAGGATTATTCCCTTCTGCTATGTGGGTTCGTCTCATTTATTAGCATATCTACTTAGTGCAATTGAAAACATCCAATTACTAGTGTGAATGCCAAGCTAAGGCAAGTTCACCGAAGCCACCCACCTGAGCGAGGAGTTGCCTCGGCCGAGCGGGACTTCGAGCAAGCCGTTGCATGCCTAAGTCCAAATGCCGTTGCGTTTCGATTCCTCCGGTTGAACTGAGCGAGACGGGGCATTACATTATATACCATTCAGAAAAAGTTTCGTCCTCAAAACCTATTGCATACACACTCATCGACTTGTCACTTAATTCAACATCCTATGGTTCTCGCACACACTCTGCCTATTCATTTCTTCAATCCGAACCACGCTCGCGCCTTATTTATTTTTTACCTCGAATAACTATATCTCAAACTTGTATTAACTCATACTCGTCGCACACACGGACAACTGAGTTCTAGGACAAACCATGCGATCAATCAACATTCAAGTTTATTTTGAATCCAACGATCGCACTACCATCAATATATTCTTTGAAACATATGATTTCAAAATCCTTGATACCTTTCCATTACTTTAGTCTCACTGAATTCAACATATCACTTAGTGAATTCAACGATCATGTACATATTTAAGACATTTCTAAAATACATGTATTTCAATCAAGCCTCGTTATAGAGAATCCGTCATTACTACTCAAGTCGGATCATGCACATATTCAAGGTGTCCCCAAAATATATGCATTTCAGCCAAGTCCCGTGAGTAGTGTCTACATATAATTGAATCATTCTATCCACCAATACCAATATCCAATCCTATCGATCCTTAAGATTTTTCAAGAATACTTCAGAAACTCTCACTAAGGTCGATTGCATAATTTCTATCTCGCCGTACAGGAACATTTGCCTAATCACTAGGCTATCTTTCTAGGCTAAAGTCAACCGTCAGAATTGAAATCACCATTTCCAAACAATAATATCAACACTGACCCCAATCCTTAGGTCAAACCAAAGTTGATAGGATGGGGTTTTCTACCCAACTCGCATCACTCCGATTTTTAAACTTTGAGCATAGTTTTCTCTATTCGCATCCGCTATGTTCAATCCAGGGGTCCGAGTCATTCAGCAAAGCCATTCTACCGTAAGTTTTGCTCAACCAAATCCTATGCATATTACTATCGCACGTCCAAACTAACAATTCATATAGCCTATCTCTTCAAACATGTTCTAGATAATCCACCTATCCATACTATCTAAGTCAAGTACTGTCACGACCTGCACCCACTTTTCGGATACGAAGCGTGTCCAAGCCTAGCCTACGCCGCAGTGTCGGCGGTAGAATGGTGTCTAATATGCACGAGTCATGGCAGTCTAGAATCTCATGGTAATCTATATCTCATCCACAGAATAAACAAGTCACAACCAAGATCAATGAATAAGACATGAAACTGAGCAATAATGAATATAACAGAATGTTTCCAAGAATCAATGTCACGTCTGGTGGACACAAATCCACTACCAATAGACGAAAAGAGAAAAATATATGAAATATACTATTTGAATACAACCTGCTAATTAAGGCAACCTCAACTGCAAAGCAATGCGGTCTGATGCTGATTCAACCCTCTCGTCTGCTCCTGATTCAAACTTAGCTAACCTGAAGAGATCATCAGGTCCTCAGATGACATAGCAAGAAACATATAACTAAGCCTATCTAACAGTTTTATCATGCGTAAAAAATTGGCAAGAAAAATAAAAATACGACAAGTGACTATGAACACGAACACTAGAACAACTATGCATAGTTGAACTGCCGGATGAACAATGAACACGAGATCAATGGAAAACCAAACCCTCATGTCGAGTGTGGACTCACGGGTTTGAAATAAGCACTAACCCTCATCCCGAGTGTGGCTCTCTGGTTAGCTCACGATAAAACACCCTCGTCCCATGTGTGGACTCTCTGGTGTCAATGAACATGACAAACACCCTCGTCCCGTGTGTGGACTCTCTGGTGTCAATGAACATGACAAACACCCTCGTCCCGTGTGTGGACTCTTTGGTGCACTGAACAACCCTCGTCCCGTGTGTGGACTCTCTGGTTGTGTAAAACAGTAATCAAGGATTTAGCAGTTCACTACACGCACTCGTTCTATGACACGACTCAAGCAAGGTACTGGTGAGAAACTCCAAATGTGACTACAAGGCCAAACATGAACATGGCTATATCAATGAAAAACAACTTAACAGAATATGACACGAAGAGCACATGTCCATAAGCAATCAAAGACTGAAAATGAAATAAAATGCATGTAAATAAAACTGTAGAGGGAGGCAAGGTATACTTGCCGGTGGTCCTGCGCTGTGGTTACGGTCAAGTGCCGAGTCAATGTCCGATGAACCTTGTTTAAATTAATAGAATCAGTGCACATTTAAAAAGTACCAAGGAGCCTATCTAGTTCTGTTGTTTAGACTTCAAGTTTACTTGCATTTAATTAGGTGGTATACTTTCTAATGCACCCAATCCCCTTGTGATATGTAAATATAGTCTACTTGGAGTCTTAGGGTCATGCCTACATGTTCTCAGTCTCCAATCAAACCTATATTTGGCATATACTAAATCAATACACAGTTATAGGTGTACAAACAAGCCTTTCTATTTATTACTTAGGTTTTATAGACATTAAGGGTGGCCACAAAAGAATGTATTTAGTAGGTGACACTTAGTTTACTAAATATATGACAAGGTATTAAGGTTCAATAACAAGGATATTAGAATTGATGGGCAACAACTGTAATAGGTCATAACAATTTACCTTAAATTGCTTTAATATAGGAGTATTACAAAAATTAAAACTCCAAATTTCAAAACAACAAATCTAGGGCTAGAACTTTAAACCTCACCTATACAACCTGCACACCCAAACAGCAAGCTAAGATCATATATATGATTATTCACGGGTTATGCTTATTATCAATACCTTGTTGACAATTTACCAAGAAATGGAAGAACAACAAAAACATATTGAACAACACAAGGTCAAAATGGCAACAAAATCCCTTCCTGTGGTACAAGGGAATCGAACCCTTGTTCACTCACCAATCCACATGCGCCCCAAACAGGTGAACTAAGCACATTAATTGTAGGAATATGGCTCTAGTGGAATAAAAAATATTACTCTTCTCTCATTCTTTCCCCCAAGGCTTCTTTATGCTAATGTAACTTTAACTAATTCTTGACACCCCTATATGTGCTGGCACCTCAGAAACTATTTGTGTGTACTGCTATGCACCTTTCTCTCCCACGTGGTGAAGGTTGCATGGGAAATACACAACACCGCTCACTCGTGTTTTACTAAGCAAGTTTTTGGGTTCGAGTTATTAACCACCTTACACGAGAACAACCAATGGTGAATTCTTTTCAATATGTCATATAAACTTATATAACCATCAATTCAATCATTCAAGCTTACTTTGAATCTATCAACTAACCAAGGTGTGGAAGGAACAGAGAGAAGAAGGATCAATTACCAGGGATGGGAAGAACTTCAGTGCCTACGACTTGGGTAAGGCTGCCTCGCCAAGTGCTTGGAAGTAGACGGAGCCAATGCGTCGGCTCGATGTATAGACGAAAATAGCTTCGATGGTCGCTTCTGGCGGGAGAAGATGAAGATTGAAATCTTTGCAGAGGCTTCGAGTGGTCTCAACGGAGCCGTATTACTCGTACTACGTCGGAGACTGCAACGTCGAGGCGAAGAATGGAGTGGAGAAGAAGCTCCCAATTCAATGTCGCCGCCTTCGTGGCGGTGCTCGCCCGAGATCGTCCCCACGCCCGCGAGGACTCGTCGACGCCGACCAGGACGGGTCCGCAGAGGAACGAAGGAAAAATCCAGAGAAGGATAGGGCGGCTAGGGTTGAGACTTTGGTGATTAAGAGAAGGGACTTTGGAGTTTATTAGGTTTTTGAAGAGAAACTAATTTCGGCTGCCCTCATATACATATATATGAGATTGATCACGGAAATTAGATAAGGAGTTGGATTCAAAATCGGATTTGGATTGTCCTTTAAAGGATTTGAAGAACTCCTCCTGACCAAAATCTAAAGTTTAAAGAGATATGTGCCTCCTTCCTTATGAGTTCGGCTGCTCCTCCTGACTACATGTATATATGTAGGGTTTATGGGAGTAGATAGAGAGGATCCGGTTTAAATCAGATTAGGCTTGATGTTGATCATGCCAAGGCTTGGAGGAGAACTTCTACTAACATATCGAACCTGGCTCTAAAGGAACGGCCGATTTGAATTTGAATCTAACAGATTGTCAAGTATAACAGAGTGTTTGAGTTGGAAAAAATTATATCAAGCCCCCCTAGCAAACCGATTATTAGTAAGCCCATCCTCTACAGCTAAGTTACATATATATATATATATATATATATATATATATATATATATATATATATATATAATACAAATATATATATATATATATATATATATATATATATATATATATATATACAGTGACGGATCCAGAAAATAAACTCAGGGGGGGCAAAATTATAGCAAAAATGAAAAATGGGCCTGATTTCAGTAAAAGTCTAACACAAATTTCCAAATCCAAGGCTACACATTCAATGTAAAATGGGCCTGATTTCATTATAATTAGCAATCAAAATATTGTGATTTGAAAAGATCAAACAGAAACAAAGTTTTCGATATAGAGAAGTCAAAATAATGAAAAAAGAACCAGAATCGAGGATTGATACCTGACCACTGGCGAAGAGGGCGGCTGCTAGAGAAGAGATGAGAGTTAAGAATTAGATGGTGCACGCTGCTAGAAACCTAGAAATTGGGCATACTAGTAATTTTTTTTTTTAAAGAATTCCACGGGGGGCACGTGCCCCCCCTGGCCCCAAGGTGCATCCGTGCCTGTATATATATATATATACACACACACACACACACTCTATGAATAATATATATACACTCTATGAATAAACCTCCAAGTATAAACTATAATTTAGTAAAAAATATCTACCAAATCCAAAATCTCTATCTTGGGTCAAATAATATATTAAAAAAAAATGAAATTTCAAAATTTTAGGACGGAGTTTTAGATCCTACCCACCTTAAAATAATTTCTTCCTCGAAATTCACATAAAGCCAAGATCCCCTAGCATGAGTAGTCTAGAATAAAGTGCTATAAATTAATTCAATTGCTCTTACATCGAAATCTAATATAGGCTTATCTATAATACTACTGCAATTCTCTACTGGAAATTTCTGCTAGCTGCTCCTTGTGGTGTTGTCGCATCATCCGTAATCATGGCGCAAGCTTGTCCTTCCTGTGCGGCTGGTAATGGTGGGCAGTCGCGTTTTTCTTCGGGCAATCTCGTGATAGATGCTGGTTGGATCCACAAATATGGCACAACCTTAACCATCTTCGGCAGTCTTCTTGGACGTGGCCTCTTTTCTTGCAATACTGGCAGGTAGGAACATCTTGAACTTGTTGTGGGGCTGCTCGTAATTGCTGCTGATGCTGCTGTGTTGAGGTCTTCCCTGCAATGTTGGGACGTTTTGTCGGTGCTGATTGGTTGTTGCCCCCTCCGAACGCGTCTCGATTCCTCTTAGGCTTGTGACTCAGCTATTCTTTTACAGCTTGGGCGACCTCCAGAATCTTCTCATAATTGGCGGCTCGACTGGTAGCGATGGCTAGATGAATCTTGTGAGATAGTCCCTTCCTAAATCGTCGGGCCTTGTCTTCAGGGGTGCTGACCAAGTTCTCTGCGAAGCTGTTGAGGCAAAAAAACTCCGATGTATACTCGTCGACGGTGTGGTTGCCCTACTCTAGGTGCTCGAACTGACTTACTAATGCCTCTCATGCTACGTACGGATAGAATTTCTCCTTGAATAGTCGCTTGAATTCCTCTCAAGTCACATCTGGAGCATAAAATCGGGGTTCGCCTTGGTACCACGTCCGTACGATGTCGAAAAGCTGTCTACTAGCTGACTCAATCTTCAGATCTTTCGAAACTCGGGCCATCTTCAGGTATCGTTCAACGTTCTCCAACCACTCATCAGAATAGAGGATCCCCTCGATCCTATGGAATTCCCTGGGCCGGAGGTCTATGAAGTTCTTGGAAGTTCCAGGGCGCTGTCGCGGAGCATCTCTAATCTGAATAGCCTCTCTCAACATGTCATGGAACATGTTGGCTTGCTGCTGAAAGATCCCCAGGAGTGTAACATTGTCCAGTGTTGGTAGCGGAGGCAGAACAGGTGCTGGATACATCGGAGGTGTTGGATGCATCATATGAGCCGGATACATCGCTGGTGCTGGGTGCCTGGCTGGAATTAGATGTGAAACACGTACTGGATGTGGGACATGTACTGTCCGTGGGACAGGTGCTCGTGGTGGAACGGGTGCTGGTGGAGGAGTCTGCGAAGGAAATTACGAAGGTGGTGGAATGTCGTCTCTACGGAATATCGAGAACTGCTGCTGTGGCGGATTGCCTATATGAGTGAGCTGGCCTCCTTGTGTTGGTGGAGTCATGTACATGAAAAAGCCTCCAGCAGTTGGTGGAGTGTTCAGGGAAACGTTGTTCCTGTCTTGAGAGTCCATCTTAACTGTAACAAAAGAAAACACTTTAGCCGTTGAAGAATTTTCAAACATGGTGCAAGTCAAGAATTCAATGAAATCAAGGATTAGAGACCAATAATGAGTCAAGATATGTGGATGAGATCCTAAGTGTCTAATCCTATTCGTAGGCTCACGTTGGTACATTGATGTAACCGAGGTGATTAACGTTGACCTGCATGGGCCACCAAAAAAACTTGTCTCGACCCGCACCCGCTTTTCGGATACGAAGCGTGTCCAAGCCCAGCCTACGCCGTAGTGTTGGCGGTAGAATGCTGTCTAATATACACGAGTCATGGCAGTCTAGAATCTCATGGTAATCTATATCTCATCCACAGAATAAACAAGTCACAACCAAGATCAATGAATAAGACATAAAACTGACCAATAGTGAATATAACTGAATGTTTCCAAGAGTCAATGTCACGTCTGTTGGACACAAATCCACTACCAATAGAAGGAAAGAGAAAAATACATGAAATATACTATCTGAATACAACCTGCTAATCAAGACAACCTCAACTGCAAAGCATTGCAGTCTGATGCTGATTCAACCCTCTCGTCTGCTCCAGATTCAAACTTAGCTAACCTGAAGTCATCATCAGGTCCTCAGAGGACATAGCAAGATACATATAAAGAAGTCTATCTAATCGTTTAATCATGCGTAAGAAAGTAGCAAGAAAAACAGAAACACGACAAGTGACTATGAACACGAATACTAGAACAACTACGCATAGGTGAACTGTCGGATGAACATTGAACACAAGATCAATGGAAAACCAAACCCTCATCCCGAGTGTGGACTCACGGGTTTGCACTAAGCACTAACCCTCATCCTGATTGTGGACTCTCTGGTTAGCTCACGGCAAAACACCCTCGTCCCGTGTGTGGACTCTCTGGTGCACTGAACAACCCTCGTCCCGTGTGTGGACTCTCTGGTGCACTGAACAACCCTCGTCCCGTGTGTGGACTCTCTGGTTGTATAAAACGGTAATCAAGGATTTAGCAGTTCACTACACACACTCGTTCTAAACATGACTCAAGCAAGGTACTGGTGAGAAACTCCAAATGTGACTACAAGGCCAAACATGAACATGGCTATATATCAATGAAAAATAACTCAACAGAATATAACACGAAGACATATGTCCATAAACAATCAAAGACTGAAAATGAAATAAAATGCATGTAAATAAAACTGTAGAGGGAGGCAAGGTATACTTGCCTGTGGTCCTGCGCTGCGGTAATAGAATCAATACACATTTGAAAAGTACCAAGGAGCCTATCTAGTTCTGTTGTTTAGACTTCTAGTTTACTTGCATTTAATTAGGTGGTATACTGTCTAATGCTCCCAATCCCCTTGTGATATGTAAACATAGTCTACTTGGAGTCATAGGGTCATGCCTACATGTTCTCAGTCTCCAATCAAACCTATATTTGGCATATACTAAATCAATACACAGTTATAGGTGTACAAACAAGCCTTTCTATTTATTACTTAGGTTTTATAGACATTAAGGGTGGCCACAAAAGAATGTATTTAGTAGGTGACACTTAGTTTACTAAATGGATGGTAAGGTATTAAGGTTCAATAACATGGATATTAGAATTGATGGGCAAAAACTGTAATAGGTCATAACAATTTACCGTAAATTGCTTTAATATAGGAGTATTACAAAAATTAAAACTCCAAATTTCAAAACAACAAAACTAGGGCTTGAACTTTAAACCTCACCTATACAACCTGCGCACCCAACCAGTAGGCTAAGATAACATATATAATTATGGGATATTTTGTAAAACCTCCCCTAAATAATGGGCTAATTTGCGAAATACCCCCTAAAGATCTCGAATTGGTAAAACCTCCTTTCCGTCAAGACGGTGTTTAATTTTGGGTGACGTGACAATTGTTGCATACGTGGCCACAACTATGTTTTCCAAATTTTATGAAATTTCCAAATTACCCTTCCTCCATCCCCCTTCCCCTTCTTCCTCCTGGAGCCACGTCCCCTTCGAGCACCCGGCCACGTTCGACACGCTCGCGATGGAGCCCCGCCGGAGCAGCCCACGCCGACCCAGCGCGAGGAGCAGGCGTCGGGGCCGGTCCAGTTGGAGGCCAGGTTGCCGTGGGCGTCGACGAGGGCGCGGAAGGCGGAGAGGGAGTCGGTGTCGCTGGTGGACGAGGAAAGTAGTGCCGTGTTCGACAACAACAAGAAGAAGAATGTGTGTGAGAGTTTAAGTTTCAAAATAAAAAATGTCCAACAGCTTTGAGCTTGGCTGGGCTGACTTTGGTTGTCTTTTTCGCTTGCTGCTTAATTTGTGTTTTCTCCTTACTGTAAATAGAATAATTTGTGTTTCCTCCTTACTGTAATTAGAATAATTTGTGTTTCCTCCTTTAATGGCAGAAATTGCCTCCTTCTCTAGAGATGAAGAAACACCCCCATGCTTGTAGGAACCTGATCTTTGGTAGACAAGTTGTACGCTGGAAGAGGATCAAGTGAAAGATGAGGAAGATGATCGGTATAAATAGGTTAGAGGAAAAGTAAGAGAGGAAGAAGATGACCGTTAGAGAGAGAGAGAGGAGAGAGAGAGGGGGAAAAGCCACGTACGCAGGGGTATTTTCGTCTGACTGGGAAAAGCCACACACGGATAGCCACGTCACCCAAAATTAAACACCGTCTTGACGGAAAGGAGGTTTTACCAATTCGAGATCTTTAGGGGGTATTTCGCAAATTAGCCCATTATTTAGAGGAGGTTTTACAAAATATCCCTATAATTATTCAAGGGTTATGCTTATTATAAACACCTTGTTGACAATTTACCAGGAAATGGAAGAACAACAAAAACATATTGAACAACACAAGGTCAAAATGGCAACAAAATACCTTCCTGTGGTACAAGGGAATCGAACCCATGTCCACTCACCAATCCACATGCGCCCCAACCAGGTGAGCTAAGCACATTAATTGTTGGAATATGGCTCTAGTGGAATGAAATATATTATTCTTCCCTCATTCTTTCCCCCAAGGATTCTTCATGCTAATGTAACTTTAACTAATTCTTGACACCCCTCTATGTGCTGGCACCTCAGGAACCATTTGTGTGTGCTGCTATGCACCTTTCTCTCCCACGTGGTGAAGGTTGCATGGGAAATACACAACACCGCTCACTCGTGTTTTACTAAGCAGGTTTTCGGGTTCGAGTTATTAACCACCTTACACGAGAACAACCAATGGTGAATTCTTTTCAATATGTTATATAAACTTAACCATCCATTCAATCATTCAAGCTTACTTCGAATCTATCAACTAACCAAGGCGTGGAAGGAACGGAGAGAAGAATGATCAATTACTAGGGATGGGAAGAACTTTAGTGCCTACGACTTGGGTAAGGCTGCCTCGCCAAGTGCTTGGAAGTAGACGGAGCCAATGCGTCGGCTCGACGTATAGACGAAAACAGCTTCGATGGTCGCTTCTGGCGGAAGAAGATGAAGATTGAAATCTTTGCAGAGGCTTCGAGTGGTCTCAACGGAGCCGTATTACTCATACTGCGTCAGAGACTGCAACGTCGAGGTGAATAATGGAGTGGAGAAGTAGCTCCTATATATATATACACACACTTTAAGAATAAACCTCCAAGTATAAACTATAATTTAGTAAAAAAAATATCTACCAAATCCAAAATCTCTATCTTGGGTCAAATAATATATTAAAAAAATTTCAAAGTTTCAGGACGGGGTTTTACAAGTACACCACGATACGATTTGTCACTAAAATAAAATTTCTCATACCATATTCCCTAAGTCGTTCAACACAATTTACGTATTTGATCACAAGGTCGTCTAGCATAACGATACATTAAGCCCAATCTTCCGCAAGTCCAATTATCCACGCTAGACATGAAATCACCATGCCAATGCTCCCGTAGGATAATTGTCCTCATCAAGACGTAAATTTTGTTTTGAGTCTAGACTAATTCATTCTCGATACTTACATTTGATCTACTCAATCCTTAAACTTACTTTATCATCAATCATAAGTCCAAACAATCCTCGAATTCTCCTTCGCATTAAGCCACAAGTCAAAATAATTCAATTGTCATGCCCTGATCTTCCGCAAGTTCGATCATCCCCTCTAGATATGAATCACCACGCCAGCACTCTCGCAGAATGATCGTCCTAATCCGACGTGACACATGTGCGAGGCTGGAGTTGCGCTCGTACAAGACAAGAACGTCAACATTGTGGTTATCATCGAAACAATCAAGACACTTTCGTTTTCATCTAATAAAGTAGTCTAAACATTCATTATTATCAAAATCTCAAGTATAGCATCCGTTTGAATAATAACATTTTACATGATCGTAATTCCTCGAATCAGTGTACCCCCGAGTTATCACATATCGATCTTTGATACGCCTCAATACCATCGATGATATACAAAACCTGACGATCTTCCTTTGCAACAAACTCCGAGTCGTGCAAGTGATGCTATCATCCAAACTGGATATACCCTAATCTCTTCGATATCCAAGATCTATTCGATAATTATCCCTCGAACTAGTTATATGATCAATTTATTCAAACCCAAAATTACGTATGTTCATCTGTCTATCTTAAGTCATTGAACAACATATTTTTTCAAAACGCATCGTTCTATGCTAACTCAAAACATCGAGCAACATCTATCCCAAATTCTTAGAGTTATTCTTATAATTTTGAATCATTTTCATGCACGATAATTTTAAATCGTGCTAACTTTTTGTATACGATTCATATCGATTCCTCGACTAAGTCATTAGTTTGTTACACCTTATTTTTTCTTAGATTCAATCTACCTATCCTTATCACTTTGTGTCACGATCCGCACCCGGTATAGGGGAACAAGTGCGTGACAGCGCCCAGCCTACGCCGCTGTTACGACCCGCTCCCGAGTATTCGGATACGTGTCGGACACATACAGCCTACGCTATGAGACACAGCGTAGTAAGCTGTCACGCCCCAGAACCAGAATACTGGAGAGCGGGGGAATGACTCAGCCAGCGACGTATTACGGGTAGATAAATACCGTATAATACGATCAATGCTGTCTAACCAGACGAGGGGGTGCATACTACATAAAGGTCTTACTATGGTCATTTCACATCTATTGTCTCAATCATTCAAGCAAGGAAACAGAAATAGAGAACATATAAAATAAAGCAGTAAGACGTCCCAAACGCTCAGTCAAAATGTTCTTGAGATCTGGCTTTACAAAATATAGCCAGATGATATAGCAAGTATACACAATTGTTATCAGCTGCAGTCTGACTTAATTATAATCATGTAAAAGTAAGTACAAGACAATCCGACTAACATGTCGGTGCCAAACGGCTAAGTATAAAGGTAAATAACAAAATGAGCGGTGAAGTAAGGAATCCACTCGAGTCCTCCTGCAATCATGCCTCTAGTATTGACCATCTTGGAGGTAGAAGTACGCTGGATCTTCGGGTACCGGCTCTAAATCTGGCCATGCAAAACCAGAGAGGTTAGACCTCTAATAGCAAGTTCCACAAGGAAGGACGATATGAAGGACATAAACCAGTAAGTAAAAGAATATAATAATAGATCTCTGCTTGCTACTAGGATTCATATCACATCACGACACTTCGAACCAACCTCCCAACCAAACAAGGACAGAAGTTGGCCCGTCATGTCCTGACATTCTGATCATCCCAGTTAGGTAACAGAGTAGTACAGTACACAAACAAATCATCTTGAACGGCCAATCAAATTTTATGGCTTGCTATTGTGAGTCCCAAGTTATCCTGGAATAATGCAATAAAGATTCCTCAGTTCTTACTATGTGCGAGCAAGGCTAGTCTATCCAGTCAATCATGTGCGCTATGCATGAATTAGACGAGTCCTAGCAGGACGCCCGTCAATATACAATATACAATAATAATAAAAGAAGATACTGTTCCCTGCCCGTGTGGCAGATTTACAGTATCTGTGGGAACTAGCCGGCCCGTCGGGTACTATTCGTCCCAAGGGAGCTGCCATATAAGAACTCGGGAATCCATTCTCTCCATGCAATCATTATTTTATTTAACTTAATAGTCCCTACGTTGAGTGAAATCCCATGCCGTAGATTATGGTCATTCAAATGAGTACTTTCGTACGGGGTACGATATGCTCAACTCTACAACGATACCAGTGCGGTTAGATTGCAGGTCTTACATAGCGTAATGCAACAATCAAATCTAACCACGGTAATCATGCCTTGACCATAAAGTACACATGCTTCTTTTGTAGAAAATAAATAAATAAATAATTAAATAAATAGATTGAAGCATGCATGTGCATGTATGTCAATATTCGGGATCAGCCAGTCGATTGCAATAGTTCATAACATGAACGTGTCTCATTCATTCATTTTAATAAGACGACTAGCCAGTCTCTTAGTTCCAACTAGGAACGCATGATCAATTAGTCAAATAACCATTGTCATTAATGGTGACAAGGCATGAAAGTCATTTAGCATTAAATAGGGTCGAGTCTATAACTCTCAAGGGTCAAGTTCTAGTCTCACTGGATATCCATATACCAATCCAGACATTTGGCACTAATACACAACCATAGGTATTAAAATATTAACATGCTAAGATTTTCGGGTTCATGCAAAAAGGCGTAAGGATATAATAGGGAATTATCATGCTACTATTAAATGAATAAAGTATGGAACAGAATAAAAACACCCAAGCCAGGAAGTCACGCCAACAAGTCTAAGCTAAGTCCAAAAGTCACGCAAGAAGTCTCTGCTAAGACCAACAAGTCACGCTAAGTCTAGCATGGAGGTGTGAGCGTATAACATAATACACGCTGGCAAGTGTGGGTGTGAAAAGTGAAGCGTGACAAGTGATTCACGCACGCACTCTCAACGTGAGGGTGAAAAAGTCATGCACGCCAAAAGTCACGCACAATGTGATCGTGAAAAGTCACGCACGCAAGCTCATGGACATGAGCGTGACTCAAAATACACGCATGCAAATGCGGGCGTGACTGAAAATACACGCACGCAAATACGAGCGTGACTGAGAATACATGCACGCAAATACGAGCGTGACTGAAAATACACGCACGCTCATGAGAACGTTAGCGTGACTGAAAATACACGCACGCAAATGCGAGCGTGACTGAAAATACACGCACGCAAATGCGAGCGTGACTGAAAATACACGCACGCTCATGAGAACGTTAGCGTGACTGAAAATACACGCAAATACGTATAGACGTGTGCGTGACTGGGCTGATGTTTACGCGAGCACGTAAGAACGTGTGCGTGAAACATCTCCCAAACTCCAAGTCCCATGGAGCCTTTGCTCCAGTGCCAAAATACACGCTAAGTTGGTGGACCAAGAACCCAAGAACAGCCGAAATACTATAACTTAGATCTAGAGAAAACCAGCCGTAGAAATCAAAAATGCTAAGAACTAATCTCTCTTGGAATCACGAGAAGAAGGCAAATGAACCATAAAAATGGGTGATTGAGAAGCAAGTTTGCACTTGCCTTCTCCTGCTGCTGGTAGGTGGTAGGGAGTAATGAGAGGAAGAAGAAGAAGAAGTAATGGTGAGAATGAAATAATGAGGAGAGAGAAAGAGATGGAAGCTTTAAATAGGAGGAGTGGTGGTAGGTGGGGTGTTGGCCGGGTTTAAGGGGATCCAGCAAACCGAAACCCAATAACACTAAAGCAGCAAATAAAATACAGGTAATAAAATTGCAAAAATATAATTGCAGAAATAAAATTTGCAGGAAATTAATTAACATGAAAATTTAAGAGCAGATAATTAATTAACATGAAACTAAAGGAATTTAAATACAGAATAATACATGATAAATAATAAATACACATGAGTTGTACATATATAAAAATACGTATTCCGGGAATGGGGAGTGACATCTCTACCCACCTTAGAAAAATTCCGTCCTCGGAATTTCAAATCCATGCAGGTAGAAATATTCGGAGCTAACTAATACAAGCAATTCTAGTGATCAAGCAATTCTAGTGAGCAAGCAATCATTGTTACCATATCAAAAGCAAGTACCATATATGTAAATCTATCAATCTACGATATCAGGTAGTTCTATCCATAAGGCGATAAGCATGAGAAATCAAGACAATCAAGGTATACAGAAAAAGATATACCTTGTGAGTCAAACAGGTATGGATACCGTGATCGGATATCATCCTCACGTTCCCACGTTGACTCTCCCAAGGAGTGATGACCCCAAGCAACACGGACAAGACTAAGTGTTCGGTTCTTGAGTATCTTCTCTCTTCGGTCTAAAATGGACACAGGCTGTTCCTCGTAAGACAGGTTGGTACCAACAACCAGCTCAGAATGATCGAGGATATGACTTGGGTCCGATACATACCTACGTAATTGAGATACATGAAATACGTCATGCACCTCTCGTAACGAAGGTGGGAGTGATAAACGATAAGCAACATCGCCTATCCGATCAAGAATAACAAATGGGCCTACGTACCGCGGACTCAATTTCCCGCGAACGCCAAATCTAATAACCCCACGAGTAGGTGAGATCCGCAAGAATACGTGGTCCCCAACAGAAAACTCTAGCGGCCTACGATGCTGATCCGCCCAATGACGATGCCGATCCTGTGCAACTCGAAGTCGCTCTCTAATCCCTTTAACTACTTCAACCGTCTGAACAATCATTTCTGGGCCTAGCATCTTTCTCTCCCCGATATCATCCCATGCAAGCGGTGACCTGCACTTCTTACCATATAATGCTTCGAATGGTGCCATCCGGATACTGGCTTGATAACTATTGTTGTATGAGAACTCGACCAAGTGCAGGTGACTCTCCCAAGACCCTCCAAAATCTAGAGTGCAAGCTCGTAACATATCTTCTAAAGTCTGAATCGTTCTTTCTGATTGCCCATCCGTCTGCGGATGGTAAGCCGTGCTAAACCTTAACTTGGTACCCAGACTATGATGTAAGCTCTTCCAAAAATGCGATGTAAAGCGGGTATCTCGATCCGACACAATACTGACAGGGACTCCATGCTGTCTGATTATCTGTTGCATATATAACTCTGCCAACTTTTCTGTAGATTGCCCTACTCTGAAAGGAAGAAAGTGTGCTACCTTTGTAAGCCGATCTACTATCACCCAAATAGCATCCTTACCACTTGGTGATCTCGGTAAACCGGTCACAAAGTCCATTGTAATATGCTCCCATTTCCATTCCGGGATAGGAAGCGGTTGCAATAACCCAGCTGGCCTCTGCTGTTCTGCCTTCACTTGCTGACATACCAAGCAACGGGAAACAAATCTAGCTATCTCTCTCTTCATTCCGTTCCACCAGAAATGTTGCTTGATATCTTGGTACATTTTGGTCCCTCCAGGGTGAATAGAATATTGAGAACTGTGAGCTTCTGCCATAACCTCTTGTCTGATATCTCCACTAGGCACATATAGACGCGATCCGAACCTAAGTGTACCATCTTCGTGGATCCTCATCTCCTTCCTGAGTCCTGACTCACATTCTGTCCTAAGCTTCTGAATCCTCGAGTCCTGTGCCTGAGCTGCCTTGATCCTGTCTACCAAGTCAGATTGGACTTGTAGACTAGTTAGAACTCCTACATCACTAGGAAGTATAACTTCGATGCCCATCTCCTGAAGGTCTTCTAAGATATGTTTCTGTGTTGTCAACATAAATGTGCCGCCTCTCCTGCTGAGAGCGTCTGCCACTACATTCGCCTTGCCTGGGTGGTACTGAAGCTCCACGTCATAATCCTTAATCAACTCCAGCCATCTTCTCTGCCTCATGTTCAGTTCCTTCTGAGTAAAGATGTACTTCAGACTTTTATGGTCTGTATACATCTCCATCCGGTCACCATATAAGTAATGTCTCCATAGCTTTAGAGCAAACACTACTGCTGCTAACTCCAAATCATGAGTTGGGTAATTCTTCTCGTGGTCCCGAAGCTGCCTAGATGTATATGCTATCACCTTCCCATGTTGCATAAGGACACATCCAAGTCCTTTACCTGACGCATCACAATATACTGTAAAACCTCCGGGTCCAACTGGCAATGTAAGAATAGGTGATGATATCAACTTCTGCTTCAAAGTCTCGAATGATGCCTGACATTCTGCCGACCAAACGAATGGTACATCCTTCCGGGTCAAACGGGTCATGGGCGCTGAAAGCCTTGCAAAGTCTGACACAAACCTTCTGTAATATCCTGCCAATCCCAAGAAACTTCGCACATCTGCTACGGTCTTGGGTACTGGCCAACTCTCTAATGCTTCTACCTTCTTGGGATCTACTGCTACTCCAGCTCCTGATATGATATGACCCAAAAATGAAATGTGATCCGACCAAAACTCACACTTGCTGAGCTTGGCATACAACTGGTTCTCTCTCAGAACCTGCAACACTTTCCTGAGGTAGTCTTCATGCTCCTCTTCACTAGCAGAGTATATGAGAATGTCGTCAAGAAACACAACGACAAACTGGTCTAAATATGGCATAAAGATGCGGTTCATCAAATCCATGAATATTGCTGGAGCATTGGTCAAACCAAACGGCATTACTAAGAACTCGTAATGCCCATACTTCGACCTGAAAGCTGTCTTGGGGATATCTTCCTTCCGAACCCTCACCTGATGGTACCCTGAACGAAGATCTATCTTGGAGAAAACTCTAGCTTTGCTCAACTGATCAAATAAGTCGTCGATCCTGGGTAATGGGTACTTGTTCTTCACTGTTGCCGCGTTAAGCTTCCTGTAGTCAATGCACAATCTGGACGACCCATCCTTCTTTTCCACAAGTACCACTGGTGCTGCCCATGGTGACACGCTAGCTTGAATGAACTTCTTCTCCTTCAATTCCTCTATGTGCTCATATACCTTGGCCTGCTCTGAATCCGCCATTCTGTAAACTCGATCTGATATCGGTTTAGTTCCTGGTGCCAATTCTATACTGAATTCAATATCTCTAACTGGTGGTAGACCTGGAAGTTCTTTAGGAAATACGTCTAGAAATTCTTCAACTACCTTCGGGATCTGAACTTCCTCCATCGCCGTCACTACTCCCTGCTCTTGCTGAGTTGCCTCTGATCTGACTAAGGTGAATCTCTTCATGCCTGGAATATCAAAAGATACACTCCCTCTACGACAATTTATTGTCGCATGACTGTCTTTCAGCCAGTCCATGCCTAAGATAACGTTGAAATTTCCGACAGAAAATTCTATCAACCGGGCAGGTAAGGAATGCCCGCAAACTACAACGCTACATGCTAAAATAACTCTACTAACTCCTACGAGCCCATTACCAGTGAGTATATTCAACCTCCCTGGCAATGCCTCGAACTCCATTCCTAGTCGTGTCGCAAATCGTGCAGATATAAATGAATGGGATACTCCCGAATCAAACAATGCTACTGCGGGATATGAGGCGACGAGAATGTTACCTGCCACAACATCTTCCGATGCCAATGCCTCTTCCAAGGACAGAGTGAATGCTTGCCCTCGACCTCCTTGCTGATTTCCATGCTGCGACCTAGCCTGGTGCTGCTGCTGGTCCCTGCCTTGATGATGCTGGGGTGGTCTATGCTGGTGTTGCTGCATCGGCGGTCTCTGCTGCCGAAACATCTGAGCCTGCGGTACTAACGGACGCTGCGCCAATGGCCTAACTGCCACCGCTGGTCCCCGATACTGGCCTGCCCCTGGTGCTGGCAGAGCAGGAAACTGCTGCCCTGGTCCTCCTGACCTCGAATTCATGGAACATGTGGTAACCCGATGGTCTAGATTTCCATATATCAGACACAGTCCATTTAATGTCCGACATACATCTCGAGTGTGTCCCATCTTCCCACAATAAGTACAGCCCGCCGGGGGTTACTGGTTCTTCCTCTGTTGCTGCTGCTGCTGCTGCCTGGGTGGTGCTGGTCCTCGTATCGCCACATCGTGGATACGAATGCCAGTGGATGGTGCTGTTGTTCGGGGCGCTGCTCCCCCTCCTCCTTCTATCTGACTGTGGGATCTCTTCTGACCCCCAGTCCTTGTCGCAAGCCTCTGAATGGTGAGCTCATGCCTTCGAGTTGCCGTCAATATCTTATCAAAAGTCTGGTAGTTGTGCCCCTCTATCAATTGCAAGAGCTCGAGATGAAACCCTTGCTGAAACCTTATGGCCCTATGGCGCTCTGTTGCTACCATCTCTGGGGCGAATCTACTCAATCTGTAGAACTCCGCGGCATAAGCATCTACAGTCTTGCCGGCCTGCCTGAGGTTGATAAACTTCTGTTGTAGCTCAAACTGCGCCACAACTCCATAGTACTTGGTCTTGAATCTTGTAGTGAAATCGTCCCAAGCTACAGGACGTCTGATGCCCACTTCCTCTGATTCCCACAATCACGTGCGAGATCCTGAAGTAACAACTTCACTAGATCCACACGCTCTTCTGCCGGTACCTTAGCCGCTGTCAGAATAGCCTCTATATCCTTAAGCCATGCATCTGCTGAGATGGCATCCTCCGTGCCCTCGAAACGACGGGGGTTGTACTTGCAAAACCTGGCTGATGCTCCTGAATCAGCCCTCACTCCTCTTTCCAAAGCCGTCTGCAATCCTTGGTTGAGCAACACATTCTGCTCTTGTAGCTGAGTGTGCATGTGCTGCTGGACCAATATCTGATGTTGCTGAGTGGCCATCATTCCTCTCATGATCTCCAGAAGGGCTGGTGTGTCCACTTCCACAGGAGTAGGTGGAACTATGGGTGGGTCTGGAATATCTGGATACTGCGGTCCAACCGATGGTTCTACTATCACTTCTTCCTGGATAGTCTCCTGAGGTGAGACTGGCCCTGATTGCTGACCAACCTGGTCATGTTGCCCATGTTGCCCTTGTTGTTGCTGTCCAGCTCTGACCGATGCGGACGAAGTGCCCCTAAGAAAAGGGACAAGAGAACAATCAAACGATCGGACATGAAGGATCAATGAAGTCAAAGGATACCGAAATGTCAAGCAAGAGTTGAGAATAACGAATCAGGAGATCAAGGGGGAACATGTATGATTGAGACATCCTATAAATCAAAACACCCCACAAGTCTGAAATCAGACCTGTATGGGCCACCACTAAAACCTTGTCACGCCCCAGAACCAGAATACTGGAGAGCGGGGGAATGACTCAGCCAGCTACGTATTACGGGTAGATGAATACCGTATAATACGATCAATGCTGTCTAACCAGACGAGGGGGTGCATACTACATAAAGGTCTTACTATGGTCATTTCACATCTATTGTCTCAATCATTCAAGCAAGGAAACAGAAATAGAGAACATATAAAATAAAGCAGTAAGGCATCCCAAACGCTCAGTCAAAATGTTCTTGAGATCTGGCTTTACAAAATATAGCCAGATGATATAGCAAGTATACACAATTGTTATCAGCTGCAGTCTGACTTAATTACAATCATGTAAAAGTAAGTACAAGACAATCCGACTAACATGTCGGTGCCAAACGGCTAAGTATAAAGGTAAATAACAAAACGAGCGGTGAAGTAAGGAACCCACTCGAGTCCTCCTGCAATCATGCCTCTAGTATTGACCATCTTGGAGGTAGAAGTACGCTGGATCTTCGGGTACCGGCTCTAAATCTGGCCATACAAAACCAGAGAGGTTAGACCTCTAATAGCAAGTACCACAAGGAAGGACGATATGAAGGACATAAACCAGTAAGTAAAAGAATATAATAATAGATCTCTGCTTGCTACTAGGATTCACATCACATCACGACACTTCGAACCAACCTCCCAACCAAACAAGGACAGAAGTTGGCCCGTCATGTCCTGACATTCTGATCATCCCAGTTAGGTAACAGAGTAGTACAGTACACAAACAAATCATCTTGAACGGCCAATCAAATTCTACGGCTTGCTATTGTGAGTCCCAAGTTATCCTGGAATAATGCAATAAAGATTCCTCAGTTCTTACTATGTGCGAGCAAGGCTAGTCTATCCAGTCAATCATGTGCGCCATGCATGAATTAGACGAGTCCTAGCAGGACGCCCGTCAATATACAATATACAATAATAATAAAAGCAGATACTGTTCCCTGCCCGTGTGGCAGATTTACAATATCTGTGGGAACTAGCCGGCCCGTCGGGTACTATTCGTCCCAAGGGGGCTGCCATATAAGAACTCGGGAATCCATTCTCTCCATGCAATCATTATTTTATTTAACTTAATAGTCCCTACGTTGAGTGAAATCCCATGCCGTGGATCATGGTCATTCAAATGAGTACTTTCGTACGGGGTACGATATGCTCAACTCTACAACGATACCAGTGCGGTTAGGTTGCAGGTCTTACATAGCGTAATGCAACAATCAAATCTAACCACGGTAATCATGCCTTGACCATAAAGTACACATGCTTCTTTTGTAGAAAATAAATAAATAAATAGATTGAAGCCTGCATGTGCATGTATGTCAATATTCGGGATCAGCCAGTCGATTGCAATAGTTCATAACATGAACGTGTCTCATTCATTCATTTTAATAAGACGACTAGCCAGTCTCTTAGTTCCAACTAGGAACGCATGATCAATTAGTCAAATAACCATCGTCATTAATGGTGACAAGGTATGAAAGTCATTTAGCATTAAATAGGGTCGAGTCTATAACTCTCAAGGGTCAAGTTCCAGTCTCACTGGATATCCATATACCAATCCAGACATTTGGCACTAATACACAACCATAGGTATTAAAATATTAACATGCTAAGATTTTCGGGTTCATGCAAAAAGGCGTAAGGATATAATAGAGAATTATCATGCTACTATTAAATGAATAAATTATGGAACAGAATAAAAACACCCAAGCCAGGAAGTCACGCCAACAAGTCTAAGCTAAGTCCAAAAGTCACGCAAGAAGTCTCTGCTAAGACCAACAAGTCACGCTAAGTCTAGCATGGAGGAGTGAGCGTATAACATAATACACGCTGGCAAGTGTGGGTGTGAAAAGTGAAGCGTGACAAGTGATTCACGCACGCACTCTCAACGTGAGGGTGAAAAAGTCACGCACGCCAAAAGTCACGCACAATGTGATCATGAAAAGTCACGCACGCAAGCTCATGGATATGAGCGTGTCTCAAAATACACGCATGCAAATGCGGGCGTGACTGAAAATACATGCATGCAAATACGAGCGTGACTGAAAATACACGCACGCAAATGCGAGCGTGACTGAAAATACACGCACGCTCATGAGAACGTTAGCGTGACTGAAAATACACGTACGCAAATGCGAGCGTGACTGAAAATACACGCACGCAAATGCGAGCGTGACTGAAAATACACGTACGCTCATGAGAACGTTAGCGTGACTGAAAATACACGCAAACACTTATAGACGTGTGCGTGACTGGGCTGATGTTTACGCGAGCACGTAAGAACGTGTGCGTGAAACATCTCCCAAACTCCGAGTCCCATGGAGCCTTTGCTCCAGTGCCAAAATACACGCTAAGTTGGTGGACCAAGAACCCAAGAACAGCCGAAATACTATAACTTAGATCTAGAGAAAACCAGCCGTAGAAATCAAAAATGCTAAGAACTAATCTCTCTTGGAATCACGAAAAGAAGGCAAATGAACCATAAAAATGGGTGATTGAGAAGCAAGTTTGCACTTGCCTTCTCCTGCTGCTGGTAGGTGGTGGGGAGTAATGAGAGGAAGAAGAAGAAGTAATGGTGAGAATGAAATAATGAGGAGAGAGAAAGAGATGGAAGCTTTAAATAGGGGGAGTGGTGGTAGGTGGGGTGTTGGGCCGGGTTTAAGGGGATCCAGTAAACCGAAACCCAATAACACTAAAGCAGCAAATAAAATGCTGGTAATAAAATTGCAGAAATATAATTGCAGAAATAAAATTTGCAGGAAATTAATTAACATGAAAATTTAAGAGCAGATAATTAATTAACATGAAACTAAAGGAATTTAAATACAGAATAATACATGATAAATAATAAATACACATGAGTTGTACATATATAAAAATACGCATTCCGGGAACGGGGAGTGACATAAGCTATTCTAAACCTTTAATTATCTTCAAACTTATATTGAATCAAATTAATCACAACATCTATATCGAGATAAAATAGAAATAAGTCTAAAGATGTCACTTAGTTACATTCCTAAAGCAATAGTAAGCTGGAAACAAATTCAGCCAAATATATGTAACTAGTTATTACAAACCAAGTTCAAATAAGAGATGTAAGCTAAGCTATAGGGCATTCCCCAGCAGGGACATCCTCTGGGATGTGGGCTAGCATCTTAGTGGTAGGTCCATAGTATGAATTACAAAACAACTCCTCCTCAGTCAATTCATCTACAATGATCCAATCAAAAAAGGAGCAAAGTACAACCCTACAACTTATAGTTACTAAAATATGGAAATGACAAATATGGAAAGACATGGAAATAAGAAAATGACAACTAGAATTTGTAATTGCAACAAGAAATAACGGTTGCAATATAACAAGAGATATGAACTATATAAAGTGATTTTGAAAAGCTAGAAGACATGTGATCGACTATAATAGGAGAACTTGTAACATGTAAATAAAAACAACATGGGGGTACGACATTGACTACACGTGCACGATGTGCAGTCAAGCTCAGATACATGTACTACTCTACGGGCTTTGATCACATGTTAACTAGACATTTCCCCAACCCATGTAAGTGTAAGAAAAGTGTAAGAGGAATACAACATGTAACATAAAAGAATAGTACAACTTGAAACATGTAAGGAAGGTACAACTTAAGAAGTGCTAAATACAACTTGAGATACTTGTAAAGAATAATTTGTAGGAGTGAGAAACAGGTAACAAAAGTCTAACATGCGAAATAGGAATCATGAACATAAACGTAAAGTTGTAGTATACTTGCCTTGTTTTACCGAAAAAGATTGATGTTAAATGTTGATGTCCAAAGTTCTCAAGCTGTAACAAGGTATAATGTTGCTTAGTTTAAAGGTAAAGTGTTATCTGTGAGTTGTGCTTACTTACGGGGTCAAGTTGTGCTAGACATGGGTTTTGCTGTCATGGCACACTAGTCCTAACATTGAACATTAAGACTAACACAATATTTAATACATATCAAAATTAAGTTTTACTACGTTAAAATCACAAGTCATGGATTACTTATATTTTATAGGAATTTAATAATAATTAAAAATATTTTATTTTAATTATTAAATAAATAAAGTATTTATAAAAAAGCGTCCGACAATGTTCGTTTAAATAGTTAGAGGTCTCAAACTAACAAGCTACTATTTTTCATTGGTCAAAATTAGGCAAAATAATGAAGGTATCAAGTTTGTAGAATTTTGGACAGAAATTACTATTTATAGAATTATTTGAATCAGAAACTATTTTAAAAACAATTATTTATAATTAATTGTTAAAAGAAACTAATATTTAACATATCAAAATAATATAAAATTAACATGTAAATATATTAAAATAATCTATAGAAAATATGATATTTGATTCTGAACTTTATTTAATTTTAAAGCACTGTTTAATATTTGCTAAAAATCAATATACATAGAATACATTAAATAGTACTTTCAGGTTTTAGTTAATAGAAAATATAAATAATAATATTTAATGTTGGAAAATTTACAAATAAATACTACATAGAAAACACTAACTACTAGTATTTTTTCAACATTTATTAATAGTATTAAATATGCATAAAAAAAATTAGAATATACAGTTTTCATGATTTTCTAATTACTTTTTTAATTACTAAATAATATATTTAATGAATAAATAATTCTGCCAAAATTATAAATGAACTACAATTAAAATTACTATTTATCAATATTTTATATAAATTTTACACAGTATAAAAGTATTGATAAAAATACAAAATACAGAACATATGATAAAATAATACAATTTTTGTATTATTAACAGTATACACACAACTCGCTCTCTCTCTCTCTCTATATATATATATACACACACACACACACACACACACACACACACACACACACACACACACAAACACATAGCCAAGACTCAAACTCGGGCTTCCTGGACTGGGTCTTAACGTAGCTGCTCTGACCAATAGGTCAGATTTGGTTCTATGTTAGAAATAGAACCCAATAGTTTATATTTCAACCTAGACATTATATATATATATATATATATATATATATATATATATATATATATGTATATATATATATATATATATGTATATATATATGTATATATGTATGTATATTAAAAAAAAAAATATATATATATATATATATGTATATATACATAGTATATATATATATATATATATATATATATATATATATATATATATATATGTATATATATATATATATATATATATATATATATATATATATGCAAGGGAAGAGCTCGAACTAGGGTCTGTCAGGACTTGATCCTAGGGACGGTCAGGTGACCACTAGACCAAGATTGATTTGGTGTTTGCATAAGGGATCCTCTTGAATTTAAACTATACCAAGGACTAGAGTTCAGTTTCTTACCGAAGAAGAAGAAGAAGGTGGTCGTGATTACGTCGAGATGGTCGTCGGCTCATCGTCCTCTGTCGGCTCAAGCACGTCGACACAGTGTCGACTCCGTTGGAATCGTCCTCGTCAAAATTAGGTAGGTGGTTCGTCGGTTCACGTCATCGTCCACGTCAGGATAAAAAAGGTGAGTGGAAGGAATAAAGGGTGGATCGACAGGCTTTGCCAAGTGGGTGGAGTACAGGAGAATGAAAAGGTGTGAGGGTCTTTAAATAGAAAAAAGGAGGAGGAAGATCAATCGGCTCATCAAAAATGGTTACTAAACAAATTCCATTCGTTTTCCCAATAGAGAGTTCAATCTTTGGTGAATTCAATTCATACTAACGGTTTACTTTGGTGAATTCAATTCAATTCACACCTAGCCATTTTTGCACATAAGTCCTCCACTTAATTCCTATTTACCATAAGCCATAAAACCCTCATAAGCCATAAAACCGTAAAACCCTATGTATTCTAACCTACAGTATTCTAACCTATGCTTAATATGTATTAAATGTATTCTAACCCTTATAAGCCATAAAACCATAAAATACTACGTATTCTAATCTACATGAAGTCTAACCTACGCTTAATATGTATTAAATGTATCCTAACCCTTATAAGCCATAAAACCATAAAACCTTATGTATTCTAACATACATGTATTAAATGTTATATCTATATGTATTCTAACCTACATGCATTAAATGTTATATCTATATGTATTCTAACCTACACTTAATATCTATGTGTATTCTAACCTCCCCTTTATTGGTATTTACTCATAAGCCATAAAACCATATGTATGTAATATCTATATGCATTCTAACCTATATTTAATAACTAACCACTTATTTCCTACTAACTTAATTATATTTAATTATAAATACTAAGTAGAGTGTACATGAAAGTAGCATGGCACGGTAATTCAATAAGTAGAGTTTACCTTTACCCTCAAAAATTACTTTAACTACATATACATATACATATACACCTATATATAGATATATTGATAGCATATCCTTAGGATACCATGTTCTACCTAATACTAGACATACCCTATACCATGATATGTCTTAATACCTTAATTCATTAAGTATCCCACATTTTACATCATATCTTGGCTACCTTACTTATATTCTATGTAGTATAACATGTATTCTAGTATCTTATTTCTATATGTACATATACCTATAGATAACTACCTTTGATCTTTGATATATATATGCATAGATATGTATCATTGGTTACTATAATTGATACCAAGATAACTATATCCTTACCCTATGACATGTATAGCTATAGATTATAGCAATATGTTTACCTATATACCTATATATCAATATATCCTTCTATTTCATTACCAATCAAAATTATCCCAGGATACCCTATGTTTATCATACCCTACCAATCATACACACATGGAATCATCATCCTACTCTTGGCACTTGACATCTTAATATTATCTATTACCTAGTTCTAATACCCAATATCTTAGTATCTTGGTCAATACCTTATCCTCCTAGATACTTATCCAACTAACTCTAATACTAATACTTGATAAAAAATAGGATACCTTACTTAAGTTCCAATACTCACTTATCCTTACTCATGATAGTTGAATGTCATGATACCAATATCCTTATGGTACCCAAGTATCACACTAATACCTTGTCCAAAACTTTAATACCTTGACACATAAATTATCTATACTTGGCTCACATGATAACCACTTGTATCAACACTGACACACACTAACTAACACATATTACCTAACAATAATATATATATGTACTATATCACACATATACTTGACAACCTATGATATCTACATTCACTTGATATTCATACTACACAGGCTCATACGATACACAAAATGCCTATATCGTATAGTCAATTTTCTACTTGAAACAAATACTGTACCTATTAGACCTATTCACTAAATTCTATAATTAAAGTATGTCGTACCTCTTCGTATAAGCTTTCCGAAACTTCAAACGCATCGCATTTTCGTGTCCGGAAGCTCCCGGAATCGCAAAAATACAGAAATATGTTCGTCTTTCGGACACCTGACACTCAAACAGTTTCACAGAAAGTTCTAGAACGAATTTGGCCTATTAATATATATATTTAGAAATCTAACTTCGATATGGTTCCTTAAAAAAATAGAAGATTAAGCGAAGTCCTGAGTTAGGAGTTATAGTATTTCTAAGTTGCTATTACTACTAAAAACGGGGATGAATACTATTACGAATTTGGGTTATTTTGGATAAAAAAACACATGTATACCCCCAAATCTAATCGTGTGTTTCATGAGATACCTTGAAACAACACCACGTATCCTATCTAGGATACATACACCCAATCTCGTCTCAAAAGGGAGACGAAAATCCCTTTGGGGACATGTATCGAACACTTGGTGGTCACAAATTCGTAATAAATAGAAATTGAGCAAAGAAATCAATTCTACTCATGATAAAAATCTAGATCTACCAAATTGAAATCATCTAATACTTAGATCTATCATTAGGAAGTCGAATCCACCTATGAAAGAGATTCCTATGGGTTCAATGGGTGTTCCTAATCATGCAATTTGTGAAGAATAGAGATTTACCTAACTTGTGTGTCCCTCATTTAGAGAACTCTGAATTTGGACATGGAATGGATGAGTCAGACACGATCTTCTAGCAAGCTCCTCTCCTATAGATCTTTTTGTGCTCTCAAATACTCTAGGCCTTCATGATGGTGAGGATGAGTGGCATTGGAAGAGGATTGAGTGAATTGGTAGGAAATTGGGTTTTCTTGGAAAAAAAAGAAGCTTTGGAAAAAATAAAGTTAATGGGTGAAATGGAATGAATGGATAAATACCTAATTAGAAATGATCTCTTATAGTAATGTTTTAGTCATGCCAAAATATCAAGTTTGCCCCTCTCCATTTGTCATGAATGAAATCTAATTAACTAAATAAAGGAATCTCTATAACTAAAAAGAATATTTCTTTCATGACATCTAAACTTAATTAATTCTAATTTCTAAGGTCATGACTAACAATAATTAGCACTAACACTTGCAAAATCTAATTGGCTAGCCACTAACTGACATTAATATAATTCTAGGCAACCACTAATATAAAATAATATATATAAAAAATAATCAACCTAAAAAATTACCAAAATACACCTACATTGAAAAGTGGTAGTTACAATCCTACCCCCTAGAAAAAATTTTGTCCTCAAAATTTAAGTTGAAAGTAGGATACAAAATGAAGAATAACTTATGTTCCAAAAGATATGTATCACTCATATATCTCGTCTCCTCCAATTCTCATAATCCTCACTATGGTCGAGCCGTCCCCATCAAATCATGGTCTTAAGAAAATCCTATTTAAAATTATACAACATACAATTCTATTGAAAAGGACATCCAAGATTACCAATCATAAATGGTTATGGTTTCTACCTATCACGATACTACAATCTTTTTCCAGGTTAGGTACTATACCATATTGAGCCCCCTTTAGAGGAAAACATACTGGTGTTCTCCTAAGGGGGGTACCAGAAAGGAGTTGTGCTCCTTCATAAATGTATGAAGGAGGGACGGGGCACTTTACCTTACCCCTTCTATTGAGCCATGTCTAGGTGGAATCGGCAAGATTGAACCGAGGCCCGCCCGGCCACCGCCGGGGGGACAACCAGGCCAACCAGTAGGCTTTCTTGGAGACCCGGGGCCCTTAAATCATTGAATTCATAGGGGCGCCCCAGCCAGTGGTCCAATGAGAAAGAAAGACAGGAGGGCAGGATTCGTCGTGGTCGGGCGAATTCATTCTGGGAAAAAAAAAAGGTTCTGAAAGAAACAGCTATTGTGGTCGGATGTAGCTATATATGTTTATGAAATAAACTAACAATTAGTCTACTATAAACTAAACTAGCTGACTATTAACATACTCCCTCCGGTCGCCTCACATAATTTGAATTTCTCTGACATTCTACGTTTCCGAAATGGATCCTATCAAATATTTTACATTTTCTATGATCATCTCTATTTTAGGTATATTCTAACACAATATTACTAATGCAAACTATAAGATACTAGGAATCACACATATGAATGGATAGAAAGGAAAGAAAATGAAAGGAGAACATCAGAATAGAACCTGCTAACCTAGCATCTATAGCATCGGTCCCCTCGACCGTCATCGCAAAAGTTATGTCCTGCTGGAATGTCTTCCTCTACTAGTGCGGAATAATTTATTGTGCCACAGGTGGCCTAGGTGGACCCCTCTCTTACTGCCTTAGACACCTGCACTTCTACTCTCATGATACTCTCTTACAATACCCTATATTTAATATCACACTGATACACCTAACTAATATTATCACCCTCAATAACACTCACTAATACTAAATTGATATGTTCCACCTATCACTTATTACTCATCAATCATGATACTTCTTGGACACTTGTACCCTCTAGGCACTCTTGGTACATAGTCACTAACTCCATAACTATACTGGACTCATGCTTGATACTCTAGGATACCAACTGTTAATTATACTCTGACACATGTGTTATAACTATTGCTACAAATGGTACTACACTATGAGTTACTTCTAGGTTTATACATTGATACTTAATGCTCATCTATCCAATGGAACCACTCACAAACTCATAAGATATACTCCTAACAACCAACACTGATACTCAAGGACACAAACCTATCAGCAAGATACCAATCTACTATACTATCCAAAAAACTTCGAAACTATAAGAATAAAATTATATAAGGAATTGGAGAAGAGGAACTAAGGATATCTATATTCTGAGCTAATAAGGTAATGGAAATAAATTCTATTATAATCGAAATGGAATGACAATGATGATATGTTAAGAATTAATTTAAGATACAATATGATAATCATATATGTCTATCATTAATCATGTTACCCAGAATCCTCTCAACGCTAGTAAGCATAGCTGCAATAAATGATAGAGTCCATGACTGAGGTATATACTTTTATAATCATGTTATCTATAATTCTTACTACGCCAACTGGTATGGCTGCGAGAAACTCTAAATTTCATAACTAATATAAATATAGCCAAAGTCAGGCTCTATGTCTTCACCGTGCCAGCTAGTATGGCTGCGGTAAACTCTAGACTCTATAACCAAGTAGACATTTATCTTTCATATCATCCTCATCAAATATGTCATCAAAATATACCTTAACTTAGTCCATAAAATTCAACCGATACCAAATCAAAGTCAACAACGAACTCCAAGGATAAAATTCAACAACGACCAAAAAGAATAAAATTCAACAACGAACAAGGAAGAATAGACGGAGACAAGTGGAAACACTCTCCGAGATAGAGTTTATAGTAAGATTCTCAGGAGCCATCCCAGGAATCTCTAAAGGAGTCCTAATTGTGATTGAGTACTCTCTCATCCTAATGTCCTATTTCCTATATCCTATTGCAGGCTCACAGCAGTACAACTAAGCCGTTGGACTACCACGATATTGCTCTAATAGTGAAGCTTGACATGTATGGGCCACCACTAAAAATGTATCATGACCCACACCCGGTATAGGAGGACAAGTGTGTGACAACACCCAGCCTACGTCAATGCTGTCTAGGTCTACTATAATAACAATGAATATAATAATCTATTAATATATCTTATCTCCAATTGGAGGACAATAATGATATAACATACTCAATAACAATCTATGAGGAAGATATAAAGGTACGATAAATGATATTGACATAAAAAGAAATATCCAGAAGTGCAAAGTAACATAATACATATCCAGAGTCAAATATATCAATACAAGTCTGAATAATAATAACAGGCTAATCAGAGAGTGCTGAAAACATATCTAGCATAAGCCTATTCTACTGGGTCGCCTCTACTGTCTTCTCGATTGGAACTAGGCCCTGATGTGCCAAAGTTTTCTACTATATACCCACTATGTCATGCAGACCATAGTAGGTGGTGCACTCGTCCTCGTTCTCGTCTGAAAAATGTATCCAGTCAAAATTGGAGCAAAATACATATCTACAACAATTTCAGTAAATGATATGGACTATGCAACAGTAATTAGAAAGAATATACAAGAATAAGTAGAGTGTACATAAAAGTAGCATGGCATGGTAAAACCGTAAACAAGAGCAAGAACGAGTAAAGCAGGTTATATCATGTACAAGAGTCTAGAAATCTATACTATCTATATGAGTGAGTGCTAGATTCGATATGTGGCTGGCTTGGAAACTTGCACAAGATTTTATGGCCTGGTTAATCATACGTGAGGTATATGATTAACACTCACAAGAAATAAGACATGCTCAAGAAGGATATTGACCAGACATCTACACTAATACTCTTTGTCCCCAACTGGTATAGTGGATTCAACCATGGTACATTACGATACGAAATTCTAGGAAAAGGTAGCAAGTCTTCTAGAGAATCAGTATCCATACAAGTACAAGAATAACAACACGGCTTGCACAAGATACACCAAGATATACAAGGAATAACATCTCATGATGTGATCCAGAAAATACCAATCTATGTAACTAATGTGTCAAGAAATCATGGATGTCTACACTAAATACAGAAAATATAAAAATACCATAAACTGGAAATTATCAGAGAATGTACTCGTCTAGGATCCAATGTGAAGTATTAATGACACCTAATACGGTGCCTCAAAGACCTAAATATGAAATATTATATCAATATCAAGTTTGGAAATGAAAACAAGTCAAACTAGTCCATTGCTAGGTCATAAAGTCAATTCTAGGTCATAGAAGTCAAACTAGGCAATACCTTACTTTTATGGTCAAACTAGGTCAAATATAGGTTAACATAATCAAAATAGGTTATTTTCTAGTTTATAGTTTGATTTTACCTAATTACAAGGTTTATAAAGTTATACTAGGTCTTAATAAGTCACTATTTGGTTTTTAGGTACTAACTAGGTCAAACTAGTCACTACTAGTTAATACTAGACCAATAGTAGATTTTTAGGCTATACTAATAAGTTTCTAGCATATATTACCCTAATATATAATTCTTCCTATAATTTCTAGCAATACCTTGGCCTATAGCTATTTACCTTATCCAGTATCACGATATCTTAATCCTTATCATACATTTACCTAATACCTTAGCCCTATCTCAAATACCTTAACTATTAGTTAATACCTTAGTTCTAGGGTCAATACCTTGGATAAACTAGATTTTCTAGTCTGTACTAGTCAATACCTTGTTTCTAGGTCCATACCTTGAAGGTATTAGCCATACTAGCTAATATTACCAAGTGTCAATACATATATCTTACATCTATACTAGTTACCTACTATCTAGGATTACCTTAGCCAATTTATCCTTTATATATCCATAAATGTACCAAATGTCCATTATATATACCATTACCTTTACCTATCCATAACATCTACCAATATGCCCTTTACTCATATCTAAACATATACCCTTTACCTATATATATATACACACACTATTGATCCATATTGCTAACCTTTTATCCATTACTAGACCCTCACATATGTTTGTCTACACTTACCTATGGTGCTAGGTTACTTCCTTACTCATATATATATATATATATATATATATATATATATATATATATATATATATATATATATATATATATTAATATATATATATATATATATATATATATATATATATATATATATATTTTATTTATACTATGACATAGGTATACTATGACATGTAGGGTATATATATATATATATATATATATATATATATATATATATATATATATATATATATATATATATATATATATATATATATATATATATATATATATATATATTTATTTATACTATGACATAGGTATACTATGACATGTAGGGTATATATATATATATATATATATATATATATATATATATATATATATATATATATATATATATATATATTTAATATATATATATATATATATATATATATATATATTTAATATATATATATATATATATATATATATATATTAAATATATATATATATATATATATATATATATATATATATATATATTAAATATATATTATATATATATATATATATATATATATATATATATATATATATATATATATACCCTACATGTCATAGTATACCAAGATACCCATATACCATATCCATATGGCATAATATACCCCTTATACTATACATATAAATATATATATGTCTATATCCCTATGTATCCTATAATATTGGTATCTATATGATACATATACAAAATACATATATGATATTGTACCTTACTATACTATGCATACCCATGACTTATCTTGCTACTAAGATATTTACCTTTACCCTTAGAATTACTTTAACTACCTATACATATACATATACACCTATATATACGTATATAGATAGCATATCCTTAGGATACAATGTTCTACCTAATACTTGACATATCTTATACCATGATATGTCGTGATACCTTAATTCATTAAGTATACCACATTTACACCATAACTTGGCTATCTTACTTATATCCCATGTATTATAACATGTATTCTAGTATCTTATTTCTATATCTACATATACCTATAGATAACTACTTTTGATCTTTGATACATATATGCATAGATATGTATCCTAGGTTACCTATAATTAATATCAAGATAACTATATCCTTACCCTATGACATGTATAGCTATAGATTATAGCAATATGTTTACTTATATACCTATATATCAATATACGCTTCTATTCTATTACCTATCAAAATTACTCCAGGATATCCTATGCTTACATACCCTACCATTCATACACATATGGACTTACTCATTCTACGTTTGGCACTTGACATCTTGATATTATCTATTACCTAGTTCTAATACCCAATATCTTAGTATCTTGGCCAATACCTTATACTCCTAGATACTTATCCAACTAACTCTAATACTAATACTTGATACCAAATATGATGAATTAATCAAGTTTCAATACTCACTTATCCTTACTCATGATACTTGAGTGTCATGATATCAATATCCTTATGGTACCCAAGTATCACACTAGTACATTGTCCAAAATTTTAATACCTTGACATATAACTTATCTATACTTGGCTCACTTGATAACCACTTGTATCAACACTGACACACACTAACTAACACATATTACCTGACAATAATATATATATATATATATATATATATATATATATATATATATATATATATATATATATATATATATATATCATACATACACTTGACAACCTACGTTACCCACATTCACATGATATTCATACTATATAGGCTCATAGGATACACAAAATGCCTATTTCGTATAGTCAGTTTTCTACTTGAAAGAAATACTCTACCTATTAGACCTATTCACTAAATTATAGGATTAAAATATGTCGTACCCTTTCGTATCAGCTTTTTGAAACTTCAAACGGATCACATTTTCATGTCCGGAAGCTCCCGAAATTACAAAAATACCGAAATGTGTTCGTCTTTCGGACACCTGACACTCAAACAGTTTTACAGAAAATTTAGAACGAATTTGACCTATTAATATATATATATATATTTTGGTAACCTAATATCGATACGGTTCTTTAAAAAAAATAAAAGATTAACCGGAGTCCCGAGTTAGGAGTTATGGCATTTCTAAGTTACTATTGTTACTAAAAACGAGGATGAATATTATAAAATTTTTGAATTATTTTGGACGAAAGAACACATGTATACATCAAAATCTAATCGTGCGTATCATGAGATACCATGACACAATACCACGTATCCTATTTAGGACACATACACCCAATCTTGACTCAAAAAGGACACAAAAATTCCTTTGGGGACACGTATCGAACACTTGGTGGTCACAAATTCGTAATAAATAGAAATTGAGCATAGAAATTAATATTACTCATGATAAAAACCTAGATCTACCAAATTGAAAGCTTATAATACCTAGATCTATCATTAGAAAGTCGAATCCACCTATGGAAAGGTTCCTATGGGTTCAATGGGTGTTCATTGTTGGAATTATTCAATAATTATGGGGCCACACATGTCAAATTAATTGTGTTTGGGCTATCTAAATAATTAAGCCAAATTAAAGTGGTCTATATGGAAATTGGCTTAAGGGTATAATTGTCATGGAATTAATGTGTAAATATCGGAGATAATTCTAATTTGATGAGGGGCCAAATTAGAAATATCACAACACACACACACACACACACACACACACACACACACATATATATATATATATATGTGTGTGTGTGTGTGTGTGTGTGTGTATTCATTAGGGTTATGGTCCCCAACTCATACGGCCACCAAAGAGAGGGTTTCTCTATTATCTTTTGTATCCCCATCAACAAATAGAGGAATAAAGATTTAATCTTTATTATTAAGGGCCGTAGCGGGTTGGAAGATCAAATCCTACAAAGAAAAACGTCTGTTTCAAGATCTATCAAGCCTAGCAATGGATTCAGGTACGCTTCCGCAAGAAATTTTATTATGTTCTTCATCTCATGAATCGATATGGTACATTAATTTCTAACAAGTGGTATCAGAGCCTACCTGTTTGATTTATGAGATCGAAGTTTTAGAATTTATTATTATTATTTTTATTTTTTGGATTCAGAACCCTAGATCGTTCGATCTAATTTAATTTAAAGAGAATATTTTGCTATCCGCTTATTTCTATAATTTAGGTTATTATAAGCTTCCATGTTTTGCTGCAAATAATTTGACATGTAACAAAGCAACACAAAGCAATTTTGAGGTCGGGAGACTATTTTTATTCTTTATTGTTATTGTGTTCTGCTTCGCTTGGCACGTGCCTCGTTTTTTCGCTTTGAACCTAGGCCCCGAAGGACCTTGGCTCCTAAGTGTGCTTTCCACCTGTAACAACTACGGTCGTATACAAGGAATACAGTTGGAGGATTATGTAGTGGGATGTATAGTACGCTAAGATTAGGAGCTATGTGCCAAGAGTAAATGTTCAGCCTCTATATTTTTTAGTATCTGTCACGGAGGAAGTTGTTTATAGTTTACTTCTGGTCTGCAGTTCTTTTGGTACTCAATAATTAAAGGAGATATTTTTTAAGATATATGATTGTTTTTTTTTTCAAATTAAAATTAGGATTTTGTCATCGGTAGATTATTTTATTTAAAATAATTCTTATAGATTATTTGATATAATCTGTTAATGCATATATTTGATCTTCTATAGATTATTCTATTTAAAGTAATCCGTATGCATTATTTGATATTATCTTTGGATGCATATCCTCCATAGATTATTTCATGAATTTTGTTATAGTGATATTATCCAATTTTGCCAAATTAAAATTCATGATTATGCTTTTGATTACTTTATTTGAGTAATAATCTTATGAATATGCATGTATATAAAGTTTTGGACATGATTCAGTTTTGTAAAATTTAGTCAACATTCAATTTTTTTTGGTGCCTTTTATGACTAGCAATAGTTGTCCAATATTCTAAGTAGACTCATTGAAACAAGATGTCGCCAAAGTGACCTCTCTTGCGTAGATAGTCTATGAGGGATGTCGGATGTTTGTGTATGTATATTCATGCGGGTATTAGCCGGCCCAAAGGAAGGTTAATACTTGGCCGAATTGCACACATACTTGTAGTGATAAATGTGTGACAATTATACGGTTTATATGTGAATAATAATCCGATCCAAAGATAGGCTTATTATTTGACATAAATTATTGTCAACATTTGATCACTACACCAAGAGTACCACTTGCAGTTAATATCACTGTCCAAAGACTTGATATTAATGATGCATTAGGTATCTTGAGATGGGGTTCACCATTATTTGAATTTGTTTGACTATCTTTTATTCTTTGGTTATTAATTAGAGCATATTTATTTTTATTTTTTGTTCTCTTTTCAGCTAGTGTTGCTACAATATCTGCTAATCTGAACTCAATTCCAATGCTTAATGGGACAAACTTCAAAGACTGGAAAGAGAACATATATATTGTTCTCGGCTGCATGGATCTAGACCTTGCACTTAGGATTGAGCGTCCCACTACTCCTAAGGATGACAGTTCATCTGGTGACAGAACGAACTTCGAGAAGTGGGAACGCTCAAACCGCATGAGTCTAATAATCATAAAGCGCGATATTCCAGAGGCATTCAGGGGTGAAGTATCTGATGAAGTTACTAATGCCAAACAATTCCTTGCTGAAATCGAGAAACGATTTGCAAAGAATGATAAGGCGGAAACAAGCACACTTTTGTTGTGCTTGATTACCATGAAGTATAAAGGCAAAGGTAACATAAGGGAGTATATCATGGAGATGTCTCATATTGCTTCAAAACTTAAGGCACTTAAGCTCGACTTGTCGGATGTCTTGCTCGTTTATTTGGTATTGCTCTCACTTTCTACACAGTACAATCAGTTCAAGGTCAGTTACAACTGTCAAAAGGAAAAATGGACTCTAAATGAGCTCATTTCGTACTGTGTACAAGAAGAAGAGAGATTTAAGCAAGATAAAACTGAAAGTGCTAATTTGGCTACCACCCCTAAAGACAAGTATAAGGGCACTAAGTGTCACCCCCAGTTTCCAGAAACAGGGGTATTTTTGTAATTTTCTACTTTAAAAATTATTTTGGAATTATTTATTTATTATTTGTATTATTTTGGGGTTATTTGAATCGGGTTCGAATTTCAACTCATTCCGACTTGTTTTGACTTGTTTCGGGGACCCGGGGTAGTGTTGACCTTAGCGGGTCCACACACTAGTTAGCCATGGCCCACATGTTAGTATTTTAGTTAGTGACTAGGCTAAATATTTTGGTTAGTATTAATTATGATTAGTGGTTTTTGGAATGACTAAACTACCCCCAACTTGAACCCCTTTCATGTATTAACCCATAGATTAGTGTAGGGGGCTTTTGGACCTTTCCTAATAGGACAAAACTACCTTTCTTGGCTGGCCACTTTTGGTGGATAAGACTCCACCACTTCATTATTTCCCCCTTTCATTTCTCTCTCTTGTTCTTCCCCATTTTTTTAGAGAGCTTTCCCTAATCAAACCATCACCAAATCCTTTCATTTCTCCACCAAATCTTCTTCCTTCCCTCTCCATTCAATCCAAGAAAGGAGCTCCTCAAGTTTGGGAGGATTCGGAGCTCGTTCGTGTCCTTTTGGAATCTCTACGTGTCGGTGTCGAGTTGGAAAGCTTTTTCCTTTGAAACTCTCTCCCGGAAGGTATAATCTCTCCTCTAATCCACCCCAACATACATGTAGGATTATTTTGAACCCGTAGGAATGACCCCCTTGGTGTTGTGTCCATTTGAGTCCATTTCGTGTCCATTTGGACACTTGTAGAGGTGTCCTAGGAGTAGGATCGTGTCCTAATGGAGAAAACTCTATTTGGACACTTATAAAATTATTGGTATATTGTTTTGATGCTATTCTAACCTTTATTCCAGATTTTTACATGTGTTAGGAATGATTTCTCCTATGTATCATATTCCTATTTCCTATATGTATATATATATGGTTATATATATCATTCTCTCTCTCTCTCTCTCTATATATATATATGTATATATATATATGGTTTATATATATATAGAGTATATTTATGTGGTGTGATGTTCTGTGGGATGGGGGAGAGCAGCACAGTGGTCGGCCAAGCATGGCATGGCCATGTGTGTATGTGTGTGTGTTTGTGTTTAGAGGGTGTGAGTGAGTGGTGTTTGATGAAATGGTGGAGTGGTTGGTTGTGTGAGATGGAGAGAGGAGTTTGTGATGTGTTAGGGAGGAGAGAAACCCCATTCTTGGCTGTCAAGAATAGCCCAACCTGCTGTCCTAACTGTCAAGGACAGCACCCCAAATTCTGTCCCCTTTTTGGGACTGTCATGCACAGCCATGGACACCCCCATGGCTGTCATTGCACACCCCATGGCTGTCCTAATAACCCCACATTGCTGCCCTATATAACACCATAAATCAGTCCTATTTGCCACTCCAAAACAGCCCCAAACTATCATAAAATCAGTCCCTATTTTGGCCTCAAATTCAGTCCACCATAGACCCAAAATGCTGTCCCAAAACAGTCCTGTTTTGGCCCCTATTTGCTGTCATGAACCAGCCCTCTTAACCCCCCATTTCAGTCCTGAAAACACCCTACTTTCAGCCCATGAAACTCCCCTTGGACTGTCCAAGGACAGCCCCAACATGTCCTCCCATTTAGCCAACATCCAACCCATTTAACCCCTACAATTCAGTCCACATTTTAGCCCATTGATAGCTGTCCTAAACACCTATATTTCTGTCCAATTTCAGTCCAAATAACAGCCCTATAATCCCCACAAAATCAGTCCACAAGTCCTCCAAAATCAGTCCATGTTTTGCCTTGTGTGTGTGTGAGTATTGTGAGTTGTGCGTGTGTGTGTGAGAGAGCCATTAGTGAGTGTATCTAGTAACCTATAGTGTATCCTATAGCTAAACTAATAGGAAACCTATAGGAGAGCCTATGAGTGATAAATATAGGAGTGTATCATGAGAGTGAGTGGTGTAGTTGAGTGTGAGAGTGAAAAGGGTAAATTCATGAGATAGAATAAGGTAATAGGGTAAATCGATACCCCGTATCCTAACATGGCCTAGATACTTAGGATACCCAAATTTTTTGGTAGGTAAACCTTAGATAGGTTGATATCTAGCTACCCTAAGGAGCCTAGGCTAGTACCATGGGTATTTACGGGGTTTCCTTGGGTTTGGACAAGGTATCGGGATTTACCTTAGAAGAGTAAATGCTAGTTTTGCCTAGGAATAGGGTATTTGTGTTAGAAGCCTAAGATAGAGTTAGAACTTGATTCCCGTGGTTGGTAATGATCAAATATGGTACTCTAAGACTTGTTTTGACGTCGGTTGACCTTTTTGACCAAAAGTCAACAAAAGTCAACCGAGAGTCAAACTTAGCCTTTAAGCGACCCGATTTGACCGAATCCAACCCAGAGTTGACCAGTTGACTGAAAGTCAATAGTTGGTCAACATTAGACTAGTTTGACCTAGGGTTGACCTAGAGTTGACCAGAGTTGACCAGGGTTGACCAGAGTTGACTTTTTGACCAAAAGTCAACTGTAAGTCAACCTTTGATCCCGATTGACCTAGTTTGACTTGGATTGACTTCCAGAGGCCTAGTATGAACCCGTATGACCTAGTATGACCCAGTTTGACCTAGATTGACCTAGTATTGACTTAGACTTGCATTCATGGCTTGTATTAGTTTTCTTTTTCAGCATTGAGCCCTGTTTGACTCATAGTATCTTATCTTAGGTCTGTGATCGCTCTGAGCGTCTGTTCACCCTATCAGCTCAGGACCACAGGCGAGTACATTCACTGATAGTTTTTATTGTCTTGATATCTGCTATATCCGATTCAGTCGTAGTGTCTTACTTGATTTCCAGACACGATATTTCACGGACTAGTATATGTCGGATCCTGTCATGAGATGTTGTTCCCGGATTACTTGGTATATTGGTACATGACTCGATTTGTTACTTGTACTTGTATAGATATGGACTTGGGAGTGGGCTGATCACCTGCTTTTAAACCTCGTGTCATGACGTGTTATGACCGGATCTTTTATACTATTCGGGGATGGGGAGTTATTAGTGGTTGTGTGATCAAAATATCCACTTGTTGTTTCACACTTGTACTCGACACTTGTTCATAGCTACTTGAACTTTCCATGGTGACCGGCCTTATCTTCACACTTGTTGTTTCACACTTGTTATTTGTTCGTAGCCGGTCAGATGGAAAGCTTGAACATGTTTTCCAAACCGATCACATGACGCACTAATAATTCAAGGCACATTTTCATATTTATTTATCCTAGGAGGCTAAGTTCTGTTCGGGAGAAGAGTTACAACCCCGGTCCTTGTTTGGTTTAAGGGTTGTAACTCGGCTCCCAGATAGTTCCTAAGCAATCCTACATACATATTGTTGTTCTATTCCGTACTCACACCTATTATACATTTCCTGCTGGTTTTACCCTGTACTTTACATATCCTTGTCTTGTATTTCATTATACTGTCTCTTATAGCTTTTGTCAATTCATATGGAACTGCTGTTGGTGTTTGTACTTGCTCATTTTCCTGATAGGATATCGTTGACAAATTTTACAGATGACTCTGAGACTGACTGCCCGACCTACTACGGGGTTGAGTCTGATGGACTAGATTTAGACCGTGACTTATTGGTAGAGCCACTGGACTTTGCTCACCCTGAGTAGCCTAGTTTAGTTAGGTTTGCCTGGCCTGCGAGCCATCTAGTACATTTCAGTTTGTAGTATCTTTATACTTATACTATCTGAGACTCTGGATATTTGTGTTAGCTCTGACTTGAGGATTTTGGACTCATTTCCTGTTTTATCTATCGTACTTTCCTTTCCGTGCTATCTACCTTAGTTTGATATATGTGATTGAGACTGTATTGCTATGTCACCTCCATTCGGAGTGTATATACTGTACAGGTACATTTATCTGTTTTAGTCGTAGTATTTACAGATCCTATATACAGCGTTCTACCGCCGATACTGCGGCGTAGGCTGGACGTAACTACGTACTCGTGCCCCTTTTCAGGGTGCGGGTCGTGACACGTTTTTGTGGTGGCCCATGCAGGTCAGAGTCGCAATTAGTGCGATCTCGTAATGGTGCTCGACTTAGAGTGCTAATTACGAGCCTGCGACTAGGACGTAGGATCTAGGGTATGGTAGGAGTTACTCAATCACATTTTAGGAAAATTCTGATCTTTTGATTACCATGACAACTCTTCTTGGATTTGAATTCAATTGTCCTCCTTTGATAATATCTTATCTTATGCCATATTGATCTCTTGGGTTCAATTCATCTTCAGGATGACGGTGACTCGTTCTCAGGCAGCGGGTTCTAGCGCTGTACCAGAGAGGCCCGATCCAGCAGGAGGTCTTCCACCTCCGGCTGTGGGAGTAGCAGTGGCAGGTCCGGCAGGTCTTCCACCACCGGCTGCGGGAGTAGCAGTGGCAGTCCCAGGAGGTCTTCCACCTCCGGCAGCGGGAGCTACAGCTGAGGGAGCTGCTATCTCGGTTCCTGCCCTTCCGGCGGGAGCAGCAGCAGCGACGGTTCCAGGAGGTCTTTCACCTCCAGCAGCGGGACCGTCTATGGTCATCCTAGACATTCTTCCACCGTCGCCTCAGCTATCGGCAGACACTCAGGGGATGATGGCCCTTCTGCAGCAGATGTTGCAGACACAGAGAGCACAGGCAGAGGCACAGCACCGTCAGGCAGAGGTGCTGCTACAGACCCTGGAGAACTCGCATCAGCTAGCTATGGCAGCAGTGGAGAGAGGTGCACAGACTACAGTTTAGGGAGCACCAGTACAGCAACAGGGTCAGGGGAGGCCCGGTACACACCTCCACTTCAGGAAGATGAACCCGCGGGAGTTCAAGGGTACCGAGGGTATCCTATACGCGGACGACTGGCTAGAGGATGTCCAGCGGAGTCTGGAGTTGGCAGAGGTCCCGAGAGGTCTGTGGGTGACATCTGCAGCGAGCCAGTTCTTCGATATAGTGCTGACTTGGTACCGCACGGATCCGCATGCGTCAGTGAGAGGATTGTCTTGGGAGGACTTCAGGAAACTCTTTAAGGAGAAGTTCTACCCGGACGTAGCCGTGTCAGCTTTGGAGGGGCAGTTTGCCAGTTTGGTGCAGGGGAACTCGTCGGTAGATGAGTACGCAGCAGAGTTCTTCCGCTTGAGCAGGTTTGCACCCAGTTTGGTTCAGGATGAGGGGTGCAAGGCCCGAAAGTTCAGGAGGGGTCTCATTCATGCAGTGCACACTTGCACATCTGGGCGACGAGACGCGACCTTCGAGCAGATCCTTATGGAGGCTCAGATTGCAGAGGAGGACTTCGGCCTCAAGCCGAAGAGGAGCAGTGACGCTCTTGGAGCTAGTTCGAGTGCAGGGCCAGCGAAGCGCCCACATTTCCAGCAGAGGCAGTTTCAGCAGCAGCAGCCTCAGTTGCAGTTTCAGCAGGCACCAGCGCGTGCCCAACAGCACCAGGAACAGGGCCAGAGGCAGGCCATCCAGTGTGCCTTCTTTAAGAAGATAGGGCACACCAGGGAGGTCTGTAGATTGAGGCTGGGAGTTTGTCTGTTCTGTGGAGCTCCAGATCACCAGATGAGGGACTGTGCTGCCCGTGCAGCCAGACAGGCGGGCCAGGATAAAGTGCGGCAGGCTAGAGGAGGCCAGTAGGGACGAGCTTTCGCCATGACAGTTGAGCCCACTCAGGCAGTAGCAGAGCAGATAGCAGGTTCCAATCTTTCGATCTCATTTCCGCATTGCTTCCTCATAAACTGTCTTGAACTTCGATTCTATCTGTTCTTTGATCGTTGGATGAAATTTTATTCTTGTGATGTGATATTTTCTGAGATAAGTCGTATGGGCTAGGTCGCCTCGATTATGAGATTTTAGAATCCTCTAGGGTCATGCTAGCAGGCAGAGTGAGGACATATAGTCGGACTATGGACGTATTCCTAGGGTGTGGGAATTTAAGGTTTTTGCTGCCAAGCTAGCGGCAATGCAAAAATTTTAAATACCATAATTCTAGAGGTATGTACCGTAGTTGAGGACTCTGTGATTATCATAGCCTTGCTCACTGGCATGACGGAGATTCTGAGTATCATGATTATTGGATAGACGCATACGATTATCAAATTGCATGAATTTTCTGTGGTTGCTTCGTTTTAAGTTTTTGGATGATTCTTTTAAGGTGGATAGACTTATATTTGAGAGTAATTTTAAATTTTATAAATTTAGTCATTTAACTCCTGCTTTGATTTTGAGATTTTAATCATTTTAAAATTTTTGCCATGACTTGTGAATTTGAGATTTTACTATTGTTTGGTTTTAATTTCGAGGACGAAATTTTTTTAAGGTGGATAAATTTGTCACCCCCAGTTTCCAGAAACAGGGGTATTTTTGTAATTTTCCACTTTAAAAATTATTTTGGAATTATTTATTTATTATTTGTATTATTTTGGGGTTATTTGAATCGGGTTCAAATTTCAACTCATTCCGACTTGTTTTGACTTGTTTCGGGGACCCGGGGTAGTGTTGACCTTAGCGGGCCCACACATTAGTTAGCCATGGCCCACATGTTAGTATTTTAGTTAGTGACTAGGCTAAATATTTTGGTTAGTATTAATTATGATTAGTGGTTTTTGGAATGACTAAACTACCCCCAACTTGAACCCCTTTCATGTATTAACCCATAGATTAGTGTAGGGGGCTTTTGGACCTTTCCTAATAGGACAAAACTACCTTTCTTGGCTGGCCACTTTTGGTGGATAAGACTCCACCACTTCATCATTTCCCCCTTTCATTTCTCTCTCTTGTTCTTCCCCATTTTTTTAGAGAGCTTTCCCTAATCAAACTATCACCAAATCCTTCCATTTCTCCACCAAATCTTCTTCCTTCCCTCTCCATTCAATCCAAGAAAGGAGCTCCTCAAGTTTGGGAGGATTCGGAGCTCGTTCGTGTCCTTTTGGAATCTCTACATGTCGGTGTCGAGTCGGAAAGCTTTTTCCTTTGAAACTCTCTCCCGGAAGGTATAATCTCTCCTCTAATCCATCCCAACATGCATGTAGGATTATTTTGAACCCGTAGGAATGACCCCCTTGGTGTTGTGTCCATTTGAGTCCATTTCGTGTCCATTTGGACACTTGTAGAGGTGTCCTAGGAGTAGGATCGTGTCCTAATGGAGAAAACTCTATTTGGACACTTATAAAATTATTGGTATATTGTTTTGATGCTATTCTAACCTTTATTCCAGATTTTTACATGTGTTAGGAATGATTTCTCCTATGTATCATATTCCTATTTCCTATATGTATATATATATGGTTATATATATCATTCTCTCTCTCTCTCTCTCTCTCTCTCTATATATATATATATATATATGTATATATATATATATGGTTTATATATATATATAGAGTATATTTATGTGGTGTGATGTTGTGTGGGATGGGGGAGAGCAGCACAGTGGTCGGCCAAGCATGGCATGGCCATGTGTGTATGTGTGTGTGTTTGTGTTTAGAGGGTGTGAGTGAGTGGTGTTTGATGAAATGGTGGAGTGGTTGGTTGTGTGAGATGGAGAGAGGAGTTTGTGATGTGTTAGGGAGGAGAGAAACCCCATTCTTGGCTGTCAAGAATAGCCCAACCTGCTGTCCTAACTGTCAAGGACAGCACCCCAAATTCTGTCCCCTTTTTGGGACTGTCATGCACAGCCATGGACACCCCCATGGCTGTCATTGCACACCCCATGGCTGTCCTAATAACCCCACATTGCTGCCCTATATAACACCATAAATCAGTCCTATTTGCCACTCCAAAACAGCCCCAAACTATCATAAAATCAGTCCCTATTTTGGCCTCAAATTCAGTCCACCATAGACCCAAAATGCTGTCCCAAAACAGTCCTGTTTTGGCCCCTATTTGCTGTCATGAACCAGCCCTCTTAACCCCCCATTTCAGTCCTGAAAACACCCTACTTTCAGCCCATGAAACTCCCCTTGGACTGTCCAAGGACAGCCCCAACATGTCCTCCCATTTAGCCAACATCCAACCCATTTAACCCCTACAATTCAGTCCACATTTTAGCCCATTGATAGCTGTCCTAAACACCTATATTTCTGTCCAATTTCAGTCCAAATAACAGCCCTATAATCCCCACAAAATCAGTCCACAAGTCCTCCAAAATCAGTCCATGTTTTGCCTTGTGTGTGTGTGAGTGTTGTGAGTTGTGTGTGTGTGTGAGAGAGCCATTAGTGAGTGTATCTAGTAACCTATAGTATATCCTATAGCTAAACTAATAGGAAACCTATAGGAGAGCCTATGAGTGATAAATATAGGAGTGTATCATGAGAGTGAGTGGTGTAGTTGAGTGTGAGAGTGAAAAGGGTAAATTCATGAGATAGAATAAGGTAATAGGGTAAATCGATACCCCGTATCCTAACATGGCCTAGATACTTAGGATACCCAAATTTCTTGGTAGGTAAACCTTAGATAGGTTGATATCTAGCTACCCTAAGGAGCCTAGGCTAGTACCATGGGTATTTACGGGGTTTCCTTGGGTTTGGGCAAGGTATCGGGATTTACCTTAGAAGGGTAAATGCTAGTTTTGCCTAGGAATAGGGTATTTGTGTTAGAAGCCTAAGATAGAGTTAGAACTTGATTTTCGTGGTTGGTAATGATCAAATATGGTACTCTAAGACTAGTTTTGACGTCGGTTGACCTTTTTGACCAAAAGTCAACAAAAGTCAACCGAGAGTCAAACTTAGCCTTTAAGCGACCCGATTTGACCGAATCCAACCCAGAGTTGACCAGTTGACTGAAAGTCAATAGTTGGTCAACATTAGACTAGTTTGACCTAGGGTTGACCTAGAGTTGACCAGAGTTGACCAGGGTTGACCAGAGTTGACTTTTTGACCAAAAGTCAACTGTAAGTCAACCTTTGATCCCGATTGACCTAGTTTGACTTGGATTGACTTCCAGTGACCTAGTATGAACCCGTATGACCTAGTATGACCCAGTTTGACCTAGATTGACCTAGTATTGACTTAGACTTGCATTCATGGCTTGTATTAGTTTTCTTTTTCAGCATTGAGCCCTGTTTGACTCATAGTATCTTATCTTAGGTCTGTGATCGCTCTGAGCGTCTGTTCACCCTATCAGCTCCGGACCATAGGCGAGTACATTCACTGATAGTTTTCATTGTCTTGATATCTGCTATATCCGATTCAGTCGTAGTGTCTTACTTGATTTCCAGACACGATATTTTACGGACTAGTATATGTCGGATCCTGTCATGAGATGTTGTTCCCGGATTACTTGGTATATTGGTACATGACTCGATTTGTTACTTGTACTTGTATAGACATGGACTTGGGAGTGGGCTGATCACCTGCTTTTAAACCTCGTGTCATGATGTGTTATGACCGGATCTTTTATACTATTCGGGGATGGGGAGTTATTAGTGGTTGTGTGATCAAGATACCCACTTGTTGTTTCACACTTGTACTCGACACTTGTTCATAGCTACTTGAACTTTCCATGGTGATCGGCCTTATCTTCACACTTGTTGTTTCACACTTGTTATTTGTTCGTAGCCGGTCAGATGGAAAGCTTGAACATGTTTCCCAAACCGATCACATGACGCACTAATAATTCAAGGCACATTTTCATATTTATTTATCCTAGGAGGCTAAGTTCTGTTCGGGAGAAGAGTTACAACCCCGGTCCTTGTTTGGTTTAAGGGTTGTAACTCGGCTCCCGGATAGTTCCTAAGCAATCCTACATACATATTGTTGTTCTATTCCGTACTCACACCTATTATACATTTCCTGCTGGTTTTACCCTGTACTTTACATATCCTTGTCTTGTATTTCATTATACTGTCTCTTATAGCTTTTGTCAATTTATATGGAACTGCTGTTGGTGTTTGTACTTGCTCATTTTCCTGACAGGATATCGTTGACAAATTTTACAGATGACTCTGAGACTGACTGCCCGACCTACTACAGGGTTGAGTCTGATGGACTAGATTTAGACCGTGGCTTATTGGTAGAGCCACTGGACTTTGCTCACCCTGAGTAGCCTAGTTTAGTTAGGTTTACCTGGCCTGCGAGCCAGCTAGTACATTTCAGTTTGTAGTATATTTATACTTATACTATCTGAGACTCTGGATATTTGTGTTAGCTCTGACTTGAGGATTTTGGACTCATTTCCTGTTTTATCTATCGTACTTTTCTTTTCGTGCTATCTACCTTAGTTTGATATATGTGATTGAGACTGTATTGCTATGTCACCTCCATTCGGAGTGTATATACTGTACAGGTACATTTATCTGTTTTAGTCGTAGTATTTACAGATCCTATATACAGCGTTCTACCGCCGATACTGCGGCGTAGGCTGGACGTAACCACATACTCGTGCCCCTTTTCAGGGTACGGGTCGTGACACTAAGCGAAAGAATACAGAAGCTACTAAGGTTCCAGTGCAAAAGAAACAACAAACTGAGGCTAATGGTTGTTTCTTTGTGGCAAGCCGGGACACGTAAAGAAGGAATGCACAAAGTATAAAGAAAGGTACATTTCTTAATCTGGTATAATTTAGCTTCAGTATTAAGAAACACATGGTGATTAGATTTTGGTACAACTACTCACATCAGTGTTTCTATGCAGGGTTCCCAGATCTACCGAAATCCAATTGATGGTGAAAGACACATCTATATGGGAGACGGCAAGTCGGTAGAAGTGGATGCAATAGGACAAATTTTGGATATTAGTTATTATTGGATTTGATAGACAATTTTATCTAAAGCTTTTATTGTACCGTCTTTTAGACGAAATTTAGTTTCAGTTTTCTTGTTTGACAATCTTATTTATCATTGTTCATTTGGGAACAATAAAGTTTGATCTATCTTTAAATTCAAAATAATGTTGGTATTATTTTTATTTTTTTAAATGTTCGTGACATGCTATTATCACTTGAAACTAATGCGTCCTATAAAGAAATCTTGCATATGGAACCACGTGGTACTAAACACAAAAATAAAGAATTTTTTTAGACGAGAAGTGTAATATTTTTTTTGAGGATGTTGAGTTTGGGGAAGAAATAAAGTCAATGACATTATCTTTTGAGGAAGAATCGATTGCGATTCCTACTATCACTTTTGACGATTTGCAAGATTCTGCACCTGTCATTGATCAAGAAGTGAATTCGGAGCCTCAATAAGACAATGTCGAATTACCTATATAAGTCGATGTTGAGCTACCTCAACAAGACAACATTAAGGCACCCCCATTCAAGATAAGGTTATTGTTTCTGAGAAACAAACTCAACAACCTCAAGAGAAGAGGAAGAGATTGTTTTTTAAAGAGACTTTCTCTTCGATTTCTTTGAAAGACTCTTTTAAACCAATCATAGTACTTGTTGTACATTTTAATATTGAGTTACATCAAATGGATGTCAAAATTGTGTTTCTCAATGGTAACATCGACGAAACAATATATGGTGCAGCCAGAAAACTTTGTGTCGGGAGATCCAAAGAATATGGTTTGCAAACTGACAGAATCTATTTATGGACTCAAGCAGGCTTCTCGTCAAAGACACTTTGAGTTTTAACAAGTGACTATCTCGTTTGGTTTTGAGATAAATACTGTTGAAGATTGTGTGTATCACAAGTTCAGTGGGAGTAGAAATAATTTTCTAGTTTTATATATTGATTGAAGTATTTAATGCAAACCAGGTGACACCTCTCGTTAAAGGAGACAAATTCAGTCTCAAATAAGTGCCCTAAGGTTAGCCTTAAAATTAAGAAAATACAATAGATTTTTCCTTCATAATGAGTTATAGGGAGTCTAATGTATACTCAAGTATGTACGCGTCAGGATATTGCGTATATATTAGGATGTTAGGCAGATATTTAAGCAAATATGAATGGATCATTGGATAACAGCCAAACTACTTAAGTAATTAATAGAGAACATGAAATTATATGCTCTTTGTAGGAGATCGGATAATTTTTGGAGATCATAAGGTATTTTGACTCCGATTTTATTGGATGCCAACACAGCAGGAGTCCACATCAGGTTATGCTGACTAATGGAGGTATATTTGGGTGAGTGTCAAACATGCACTCATAATTTCTTCCACCATAAAAGCAAGGTTTATAACATGCTGTGTGGTATCTATTCAGGGAATATGGTTGCGAAATTGTCACAAGGCTGCGCCTACAGTACGGTGTTGAAAGACCACTTAAATTATGGTGTGACAATAAAACAGCAGTAATGTATTCCAAAAACAACATAAACTTGTATAAGTAAAGGAAATTGACATAAAGTTTCTAGTTGTGAAAGAAAGAATTCAGAATGGTTATAGTATCCATATAGCGCATTAGGACAAACTCCATGTTAGCGGATCCGTTCACAAAAGCATTACACCCAGGGTCTTTCATGAGTATACTGCTCATATGGGTGTTAATTAAGAATATGGCAATATAGTAGGAATTTATATTTTATGTATTTGGGTGCTATTTGGTTTTGGACACATTTATGTATTAAAGTATTTTGGATATTTATCTGATCAGATATATGGAAATTCAGTTCATTCTGTTTTCATTATGTTAAAGTATTGATCTCATTAAAGTTAAGGAGGACCAGTTGGAAATAGACATGTATTGATCACATTGCGTGTAATTTTCATGCTACGCATCCATGATTGATCTATGTCGTTTAGCTATATTGGTATATGTGACCATTGATGGTTTAGTTACGCTATATGTGACGAATGCCGCTTTGATCCTATGTTGATATGGTTAATGGACGAGATTGTCCGGATATACCCTAAGGATTAAGATAGCAATTTATGAGCTCACTAAGGTTAACACAATTATAAGGTTACATATGTGGCCTAGTGGAAGATTGTTAGAATTATTCAATAATTATGGGGCCACAGATGTAAAATTAATTGTGTTTGGGCTATCTAAATAATTAAGCCAAATTAAAGTGGTCTATATGGAAATTGGCTTAAGGGTATAATTGTCAAGGAATTAATGTGTAGATACCGGAGATAATTCTAATTTGATGAGGGGCCAAATTAGAAATATCACAACACACACATATATATATATATATGTGTATTCATTAGGGTTTTGGTCCCCAACTCATATAGCCACCAAAGAGAGGGTTTCTCTATTGTCTTCTATATCCCCATCAACAAAGAGAGGAATAAATATTTAATCTTTATTATTAAGGGCCGTAGCGGGTTGGAAGATCATATCCCATAAAGAAAAATGTCTGCTTCAAGATCTATCAAGCCTAGCAATGGATTCAGATATGCTTCCGCAAGCAATTTTATTATGTTCTTCATCTCATGAATCGACATGGTACATTAATTTCTAACAAGTCATAACCATGAAATTTATAAAGTATAGAGATTTACCCAACATGTGTGTCCCTCATTTGCAGAACTCCGAATTTGGACATAGAAGGGATGAGTCGGACACGATCTCCTATGGATATTTTTATGCTCTCCAATACTCTAGGCCTTCATGATGGTAAGGATGAATGGAATTGGAAGATGATTGAGTGAATTGGTAGGAAATTGGGTTTGTTTGGAATAGAAGAAGCTTTGGAAAGAATAAGGCTAATAGGTGAAATGGAATGAATAGATGAATACCTAATTAGAAATTATCTCTTATATTAATGTTTTAGTCATGCCAAAATATCAAGTTTGTCCATCTCCATTTGTCATGAATGTAATCTAATTAACTAAATAAAGGAATATCTACGACTAAAAGGAATATTCCTTTCATGACAAATAAACTTAATTAATTCTAATTGCTAAGGTCATGACTAACAATAACTAGCACTAACACTTGCAAAATCTAATTGGCTAGCCACTAACTGACATTAATATAATTCTAGGCAACCACTAATATAAAATAATATATATATATATATATATATATATATATAAAATAATCAACCTGAAAAATTACCAAAATACACCTATGTTGGAAAGTGGTAGTTACACTTTGCATTTCACACTCAGCACAATCCCAATTCGATGTTCTTCATTTTTCCCATTCGTTTAAACCAAACTCATACTTGTTATCAAGTCACGACTAACTTTGAAATACTCTTTCTAAGGCTTTGCATTTACCACAGTGCTTGCTAATAGACTCATTGGCACCCCGCATCCTCAATCGAACGACATCCCTAAGGATATTCCATATACCACTTAGGGATAAATTCGGTTTGATAAATCCTTGAAACTATTATTCGAACAGATCACTTTGAATCTCCGTTCGAACCATTCCTCAATTTCCAAACACGTTCATCTATATTGTATTGACGATAACAACGTCCGATGACACCCCTATTGATAGTCATTATGTATTCTATGAATCAAGTCAAACTCATTCCAATTTTGAAACGATTCGAATCCCGCACATAACTTTGCTAAAAATGACACAAATTTTGGTGTATATGTCCAGCCCGACTTAGCCAACCGTGCCTACATGAAACCATCATGTTCAATCAAATTTTCCCTCAAAAGATTTTTTAAAATATATAGACTTATTATATGGAACATTCCGCGGAACATTGAGAGAGAGCGCACCAACGATAGTAGAAACAACATTTAGCACGAAGACATCAGAGTTAAAGAATTCAATCGAAAGTCTAAGGACGTAAAGCCGTGCTCTGGTACCATTATGTTATGCCCCACTTCTGGAGGAACAATCATCCTCGTTAAGGCTTGATGCCGCGTTAGCCTAAGTAGATTTAAACCCTTGATTTTTTTAAATTTTTTTATATTTATTTATTATGAAATCATGTATTTTATTAATTATCAAATAATTATTTTTATTTAATTATAATTATTATTGAATTGGTTATCGTAGCAATTTTGTTATACTGTGTACAAATGCAAAGTAAATTGTACATATTTATACTAGAATTATTATAAAATATTTTGGAAATTTTTAGAGATTTTTTTAGATTTTTTGTGACTTATATATATAGTTAAAAACCTATTTCTCGCGAGACAACCTTTCTCCAACAAACCGACCCCCCTCCCATTTAACGAGCACGCCCCCTTCCAAACGAGTGCGACCCCTACTCGTTTAAAACCTCCGACCACTCCACACTACACTACAGGCAACCCCGACTCCGACCCAACAGCCCAGCGACCCCCTGTCCGCCCATCGCTGCCGCCCCAGACCGTCAGCACCTCCGTCAAACCCGCCCCCAACAATAGCAATTCCAATCTCAGGTACCCCTGTTCTCTGCCCTCTTTCTTCCTGTATACTTGTCCGTTTAGTGAACTGTAAAAGGTTATGGAGAGCCTAAATGACCCTCTAGGACTCCCTTTAAGTAGAACGGATTGAAGGGTTTTGGATTTATCGCAAAATCGATGCAAAATTGAGAGAAAACTGTCCCGAATCAGAACATAAAATTAGTCCACTTACCCCTGTTTAAAGTCGATTTCTGAACAACCTATTACTAGTTTTCAAAAGACATTTGAACAAAGTTTTAGATCAGTCGTAGGGCTTTAAATCCCTTTTTATAGTTCATGTTTCCATCGATTATTGGTATAGTTAATCACTTTCAAAGTTGAAAAAAAGATTTTAAAACAAAAATTTTGGAAAAAATTTCCCGATCCGTACGACGTGGTCACTGTTTAAAAAAACAATTTTTTTTTTACAAACTAAGAAAAAAAGAAAGTACAAGAGTATAATTGATTTCTGGGAAAGTACAACTATAGAAATCTGATCAGAAGACGATCACTTGATCCCTTGGACGATGCGATGTCGAAGAAGAAAGCCTTTGGAGAGTGTTGCAGCAAGTGCTAAGAAAATTATGATCATTAGTGATGCTTTGAAAGTGATTTGGAACTCTATTTGTAGAGTTCTGAAATAACTGTCAGCCAGTTATTCTGATTGGCACAGACAGCCATTGGCGGCCATCATCCTTTGCGCGAACGGTTAACTTAACTGAATGGGACGCGTGGCATTATATAAGAGAGATACGTGTGGTCATGGGCAGTATCGTGTGTACGTTCTTCGAGATTAGTGGCATGCATGCCACGTCATCTAACTGCTTTAGATGATAATTTGATTGATTAGCGCCAACTGTTGAATGGCGCCAGGCGACATCTGCTATTTTAGTGCTATCTGCTTAATTTATTGATTATCTTGCACCAAATACGAATGGTACGGGGCATCTGTCAGTCATTATTACAAATCTAACATAATCTCCTCGAGCGTCGTGCATTCGAAATTCGAAACAGATTTTTCTCGACTGATGTGCTGTCAGTCATGATGACAGTAGTTTGGCCTTTCCGAGAAGACAGCCACATATCAACCAACGTCATCTGATGCCAGGCGCCATCTGTTAACCAGCGCCATTTAATAACTTCAGTCTTGGCGCCTTTTGTGAGTAGCGCATGATGATTATATTTTTTAGGCTTCTACAAGACCCCCTTCAAAGTAGTCAAATTAGAAAAGTTTTAAAATTTGGTATACTTTGAATAAGAAGCATTTCTTTGCATGGTCGGTGCACAACAGTATCATAACCGACCCCGACTTGTGGGCATGGATCGCGCGACTGTTACAGATAGCCTTGGCTATAAATAGTTTTGAGAAGAGGGAGAAAACACTTTTCTCTTGGAATCTTTTTCTTTCCGAGCTCTTGCCTTCTTCCTTTTCCAAACTTTTGAAGCTTCCAATGGCCCCAAAGAGAACTGTTGCCGAGAAAGGAAAGAGAGTGGCCGGAGCCACTTCGCGTGTGCCTCCACTAATGGTGCCACAACACGTTATGCCGTCAGCGAGAGCTGAGGAGGCGAACCCAGCTCTTGAAGGTGAGAAACTGAACAGAGAAGAAGACCGTAGAAAGCTCGCGCCATCTGCGTGTAGCGTAATCAAAGGCCAACATTGACCGCCTCTTTTCAGAGTGTTGGTTAATGCTTTACGGCATTTGCATCATGCGCCACCTCTTTCAGAGTGTTGGTCGATGCTTTGTGCCATCTGATGGCCTGCGCCACCTAACTGATGCGCCATCTGTTTTGAGAACTGTCAGATTGCATGCGCCATTTTTGTGTAGAGTTAAAATTACTTATTTCTTACAATCTTTTATGACTCTAACTTTTGTTTCTTTTTGTCTTCTGCAGCGTCTATGGTGAAGCCAAAAGCTGAGGTCACTGTCGAGGAGGAAGTGCTATCTCCTTTCATCAAAGAGGAACCGATGACTATTAAGGAAGAAATAATTCCTAAAGTCAAAGTTCCCGTAAAGGAAGAACAGGCTTCAGAAGGCAGTGGAACCAGGAGCTCCAATCACCCAACTCCTATGGATGACCTTAATCAGTTAGGGCCTTCCTATGCACGATAGTTGAGGGAGTGGTACCTGCCCTAGCATAGTCATTCTCGGGCAAGTGAATAAAACAACTTTCTTGTCTTCATTGTTTCCTACTTCGATGTAGCTTTTATATGTTCTAAGATGTAGTTTGCTTCCTTTCTTTGCAAAATATAGTCTTTTACTCCTTTTTATGGAGAAAGAACTCTTCAGTTTGCTCATTTGATGTGATGCTATCTTTTTGAAACCACATTGATTAGTGATGAGAACTTTTTAAAGGTAATGTGACAAACCATTGATATAGATAGTAGAATTTAGCAAAAATGTGGACGTGACCGAATATAACTTAAAATATTGTCATTTCTGAGACGATATTATCAGAGCTATATGGACGTAACGAGTCATTGATGTAGATAGAAGAATTCAGAGGTAATGTAGACGTGAATTCGTATATGTATTGATTATCCTTGGGCCAACTGGGACTCAAGAATAAGATATCTTTTAAAAAAACTGGGTTTCAAAAAATAATGTTTGTAATGATGTGGTAGACATTGTTAATGATGATAAGATTTGGATAGACTCCACTGGGGATTCAAAGATTTGAAGTATGTACAATATTTGTTAGAAAATATAGTACACACTTTCAAACATGGTACTTCTTCAGGAATTTTCCATTGATAGGCATTATAGCAATTCAGCCATCCATTTATGACAGTTGATAAGCTCCGTTGGAGAAAACTTTGCTTATAATGTAGGAACCTTCCTACTTTGGTTTGAACTTGCCTCTGCTCATGTGTGTCATAGTCATAGGACGTCTGACAGTAAGGACTAACTCACCTTTTTGAAATGCTCGTACTTTGACTTTACGGTTGAAGGCTTTTGAGATACGGGTTTGATATAGCTCGATATGTTGTTGAGATAGTGCCACTTTTCGTCAAGTGCTTCAAGCTCATGAAATCGAAGATGATCATTATTTTTTGTTGTGAGTTCGTTGGCAATAGCGATTCTTAGTGACGGGATCCGAATCTCCAATAGTAGGAAGACCTTACATCCATACACCAAAGAGAAAGGTGTACAGCCGGTCAGGGTACCCATAGACATTCTTCAGGCTTTTCGCTTCAGTTCTGTTTATTGGTATAAATGAACTTCTTGAGAAGTTTGATGATTGTTTTATTGAATGCTTCCGCCAAACCGTTGGCTGCGGGATTGTAGGCTGTTGAAGCAAAATTGTTGATCCGATTATCATCACAGAATCAAGTGAACTTCTGACTGATGAACTGCGGTCCATTATCATGGATGATTCGCTGAAGAACACCGAATCTGTAGATCACATGATGTTTCATGAAGTTGAACACTGCTTATCTTGACTTCAGCTAGAGGTATAACTTCGGCCCACTTTGAGAAATAATCAGTTATAGCTAGGATAAACCGATGTCCTCGAGATGAAGGCGGATTAATAGGACCAATGACATCCATGCCCCAAGGTTCGAAGGGCCATGATGCTATAGTTAGATGTAAATATTCTGAAGGTTGACGAATAAAATCTACATGGATTTGACATGCTCGACATTTTCTTGAATATTCGACGGCATCTGATACCATGGTTAGCCAATAGTATCTCATGTGTCAAATTCGATCATGTAGCTTAGGACTAGGCTGATGTGCACCACAGATACCGTCGTGAGCTTCACTTAGTATCTGCTTTGCTTTATCTTCTGCAAGACAGCATAAGAGCATACCATCATATGATCGTCGGTAGAGTATTTTAGAGGCATAATTGTAATAGAATCGGAGCGACTGTCGATGAATCGTTGTTGCTTCTTTGGGATCTTCCGGTAAGATGTCATGTGCTATAAAGTCGATGAAAGGAGCTCTCCAGTCTTCACTTGTAGTGCAAACTTTGATTGGATTGCTATATTCCAGATATAAAATATTCTCGATGCAGAACAATTCTCTGTTAGTGATAACCATCATATGTTGTCTTTTCATAAGGATTGCTAATTCTACTACTAGATTAGTAGGCGCATCAGCTTCTGTATTGCATGCTCGACGTACATGTTCAATGAAGAAGTCTTTGAATGATGTAGCCAATTTGACTACTACTTCATGGTATGGAACAAGATCTTGATGCCGAACTTCATACGTGCCTCTAACCTGATTGCCGATCAGTTTAGAGTCTCCGTATACTTCAAGGTATTCGATAACCAACTGTTTGGCTAATTGAAGACTGATGAGTAGAGCGTTGTATTCAACAACGTTATTAGAACACAATTCGTCCAAAGAATACGCTCTCTGAATTGCTAGTCCTTCGGGAGATACTAGAACGATTCCAACTCTAGCGATAATAGTGTCTTTAGGTCCAATTCTGGAAGCACCATCAAAGAATAGACACCACACGATGGTTCTTTCTGAAATCATGTTACATTCCAGAGTTTCATCAGGAATTTCGTCATAGATTTTGGATGTCTGAGGGATCGGATGAGCAGCTAGGAAGTCAGCTAGGGATTGAACCTTAACAAACTTTTGTGGGACATAAACCATATCATATTGTGCTAGTAGTATGGCCCATGTAGCGAGTCTGGAGTTGAGTGTACTGGATTTCTTCATCAAGACTCGAAAAGGATTGATTCTGGATATGACATGAATAGTTTGGCCCGTGATATAATGTCACATTTTTTGGACATCGAACATCAGGGCTAAGCATTCTTTTTCTACTGGACTGTATCGATGTTCAGTACCGATCATCATGCGACTGAGATAATATATGGCTTGCTCATGATCCTCTTTGTTCTTTTGGGCTAGTAAGGCACCTAGGGAATGATCCATTGCTCTGACATACATTAAGATCTATGACTGGAGGCACTAGGACTGGAGGGTTCATCACATACCATTTTATGTCTTCGAATCTTGTTGACATTCTTCGGTCCAAACGAAAGATATACCTTTCTTCATTAGTTGAGTGAACGGTCTGCAGCGTCCAAAGATATTTGAGATGAATCTCCTGATGTACGCAAGTCATCATGGAATCCTCGTAGCCCTTTTAGGTTGCATGGAGGACATATCTCTTGAATGGCTTTGATTTTCTTGGGGTCTACGTGTATACCTTTAGAGGTAATAACGAATTCAAGTAATTTGCCACTAGAGACTCCCAGGAATGACCTAGTGGGATTTATTTTGAGTTGATGTTGTCACATTAGATTGAAGATAGTTCTTAAGTCTTGGATGTGATCTTCCTTTAGATGACTTTTGACAACAATATTGTCGATATAGCATTCGACAGTCTTCCGTAAATGTTCAAAAAAAATGATACTCGTGGCCTACTGATAAGTTGCACCAACGTTGTTAGGACCAAACAACATAACTGTATAGCAGTTGACCCCTAGAGGAGTGCGAAAAGATGTATGTTTTCCATCTTTAGGGTTCATACTGATTTGATTATATTCGAAGAATATATCCGCTCGAACCCGCAAGTGTTGTCGATCATGACATCAGTGATCAGAAGAGGAAACGCATCCTTGGGACAAGATTCATTAAGGTCTCTAAAGTCGATGCTGACTCGGACCTTCCCTGTTTTCCTCATAACTAGGACGACATTAGCTACCCAGTCGAGATATTATTCTTTCCTGACAAAGCCACAAGCAATGAGCTTCTTGACTTCGACTTCTATAGCATCCATCATGTCAGGTCAGAATCGACGTTGTTGTTGTTTGACTGGCCTTATATTTGGCAAGATGTTGAGATTATGGGTAGTGATCTGAGGATCTAATCCTGGCATATCTTCATAACTCCAGGCAAATACATCAATGTATTCCCTAATGAGCTGAATCAGTTCTTGTTTATCTGCTTCAGGAAGACTTTTGTTGATAAAGATTGGCCTTGGTGAAGCTTCATCTCCGACATCAACTTGGACTAATTGATCTTCAGTAGGTAGTTCAAATTGTTCGAAGCAAAGTTTCTATTGAGTATCTAACCTTTGTGTCCAAGGATCAGATTCAGAGGATTCATCGAAGTCATCGTCGTCTTCTAAGAAGTCGACAGTCACCATATTAGAAGATAGAGTCACTCGATGGACGTGCCCTATGCTAGTGTTTGAATCCCATGAAGCAGAGTCAGAAGAGTTAGATCGCGCTTCTTTGTCAGACTCAGAAGCATCTCGGGTCGTGATAGGCGAGGTGTATCCTAACCCATGCTTTGTTTTTTTATAGTATTGTATCGACTTTTCTTTTGGAGCAGGTATACGAATAGGAGTTCGCCTTCCCCTACCATCGTTGAGGCCAGTTTTGAAGTTGTAGCCCATATTCTGGATGATGTTCTTCGACTGTTAACTGTAACGATGTAGTTGAAGTCGCCCTTTATCGTCATTTTCAGCATCACTATCGGATGTAGCCTTTTGATCAATCCTTTGCTGAAGAGAATAAGATGTCATCATTCTTCCGGAAGGGAACCGGAAATAATGAATCTTGCAGTGAGTCCAGTAATACTTTATCTTGAAGAGATTGGACTGCTCCTAATGTAAGGGGTTCGAAGTTATCCAGGACATCTAGAAAACATCGAGTATAGTAATCGACATCAGTATACTGCAAAGAAAATGCTACTTTATTTATAACTACATCATCATTTACAACAGGGCTCTTAATCTTAGTCGACGGCTTACTAAGATTGATAATAAGAGAAAGAGAAGGAGAAGGCTTGTTATGACAAAGGTTAATAACAAGAGGCTCAGAAGAGGTGAGCTCCCTAAGCTTTGTCTTTTTAGCAAGAGGATGCTTGACAGAAGAAGATAAATGGATGGTCAGCATCTAAGAAGATGGAGGACGAAAAGTACGTCCTTTGACCGGAATCACAAAGACGTCATCTGGATTGTCCTTCTGATCTTCCTCGGTGTCCATGGCCAGTACGACTTCCATGAACTCCTCTTTTTACATCTCGGAGTCAGTGAAATATGCTTCGATGCCCTAGAAGGGATTAAGATCAGCCACTTCCTTTCGAACTTCTCCGTTGTCATCCACATATTTGAAACATTGGTGGAGAGTTTATGGCACAATGTTATTTTTATGCAACTACGGTCTTCCTAACAAGGCATTGTAGGAGCCATGATTGTCAATCACATAGAAGGTGACTTTCATACGGAGATTGCTGATTTGAACTTTCAGGCGAATCTTTTTCAGTGGTTTACTTCTCCCAGAATTAAATCCTAGAGTAGTCGTGATTGTGGTAGAGAGATTATGGACAAGGATCTTCAGTGCATCCAGTAGAGTCTTTGGCATTATACTGAGTACAGATCTAGGGTCAATCAGGATGCAATTGACTTTCATTATATCGACATATCCTGTAAAATAGAGAAGCCGATCATGTCAATTGTCCTCTAAAAGCATATCATCTTGCGTGAAGGTGATATTAGAAATCAGCTTCATCACACTATGACAGTAAAAATATGCCACAAATTTCTCATCTGGCTTCTTGAGGTGTGCTAGACAAGCGTCAGCTTGCATTAAAGCTTCGCTTAGTGTTTCTCGAGTTTCCTTCGAGAGACGTAGGAGCTCAAAGATTGATAACCTCGCCGGAGTATTGGCTTGCTGAGCCAATATATCAAAGTTATACGGCTTCTCCAGTCCAAAAGGTGGAGTTTTCTTCAATATTTTAACAAAGCGAACTGGCTGTTTTCCTTTGTCGGCCGCTGTTGGTTTGGGAGGAGTTGGTTCCGTTTGAGGCAATGAAGCCGATGGAATATTGACAGCAGACGGAGAAGATGCTGAAGGGGCATCAGGGACTGGAGGTGGAATGACTGCATTCTTTTGTCCCTCTAGATAGTCTCTAAGGTAGAGTCTTCCAGATCTAGTACCGGTCATGGCTTCGTCTTCTGGAGCTGGTACGAAGGAAACTATATTGCAATTCTTCATAGAGTCTTGTTTCTCGAAGACTTCTTCTGAAGCGACGAAGGATTTGTCCAGAATCCTAAGCCAACATGAGACTGGTTGTGCTGAAGATGTAGGGATAGAGGTATAGGAGACCCCTTCCCATGATTTAAGCCAGAGGCTTTTTGTAGATTATATCCCATCTTCGTCATCAGTTCGCGGGACTGTTGACTATATAGATGGAATGCTTGGTGGTATTTAACTTCCAGCTTTGGTACAGTCGACTCAGAAGAAGAAGGTGAGACCTTCGCTAGGATGAAGGTAGCATCCAAAGATGGAAGATGACCACCCAGTGAAATTATTTGACATGACTTGTATTTGGTTATCTTTCTTAACTTTGTAGAGGAAGCAAGTGTATTGGATTCAAAATCAGCAACCAAATCGGGGTAAATCCACATGATTTCTCCTTTGCCAATTGATAGGAGCACGAGACCGTCACTTTGTGCTGGTGGACGGTTGACGATCTCCATAGTGGCTTTTGGAATGGGGACGACTCCATTATGTACAAGTTAACCAGAAAAATTGCCAAATTGCAGAGAGATGACATTAGCAGTCACGGTCTTTTCATCCTGCTGAAGGGTGATTGCCTTGGCATTGATTAGCTCCTGGACCTTCCCTTCGAGTACGTAACACGCCCCCGTCGGATGTCCCAAGAACCTGTGATACACACAGTATTTAGGATTATCAGTTTTACCTACTTTATCTGGCCATTTTGCTTTGGGCAGTTGAAGTTTGTTGCTCTTGATTAGACAATCAAATGTGCTCATGATGTTGTCCTTGTCAAAGGGATATTCCTCTTTTAGACGCTGTGCTTTCTGTGGGGGTGCTTCCGTAGTAGGTGCTGATTGATCTACATTGACGGCTAAAGCTTCTTTGCTTTTCACATTGATGGCTAAAGCTTCTTTGTTCTTGTGGTTGTTTTGACGACCACCGCTGTTGGTTGTAGCATGTTCATCTTTGTCAAGATTAGGCATCTGGATGCCTAGTTGTTTGAACTTATCAGCACTGTCCTCGGCTGCCCTGGCGCTTACTATGAAGGAGGCCCAGTCTAGGAATTGCGTGGGTCTAGTCCACATGCTGACTATAGATAAAAAGTTTAATTTGCATGTATCTATAGCCAGTGCATCTGGAGTACCCAGAGGCATTTTGAGTGCCTCACGATGGAAGTGCTCAATAAAATGTTCAGAAGTTTTATTAGGCCATTGCTTGATTTTGATGAGGGCCGACATAGTCATGTCGTTTGTTCCCTCATAGAATCATTCCGGGAATATTTGCTTGAATCCTGCAAAAGATGTTATGCAACCAAATGGTAAACTACGATACCAGTCATAGGCCGCACCCGCCAAGCACCCAACAAATACTCTAGTGAGTAGAGCATCATTCAGTTGGAGTTGATCAGTCATTACCTCAAAGTGATTGAGATACTGACTTGGAGATGAACTGCCGTCAAATAGCATGATGGTTGGTGGCTTCTATTTAGGTAGAAACGGGACTTCCTTCCAATCTATAGGGTACAGTTGTTTGATCCCCAACTTCTGCAGACCATCCTTCTGCTTGAAAGTTTCGAACTGACTACGTAGAAGCTTCACTGCCTCATTTGTATCCCCTGATGCTTGGGGAGCAGTAGACTGATTCGATGTGTTAGGAGGTGGAACTGTATGATAAGCACCATCCCCAGCACCAGAATGACTTGGAACAGCCTGAGCGGGTATTGTAGCATTGTGGAGAGATTGCACTCCCAGACCAGTGTTAACAGGGATAGATGCTACTACATGTTCTTGGGTTAGAATTGGATTCGCAACCGATGGAACAATATATTGTGCTATGATCACAGCATGCATACTAGCAACAATTTTAGCCATGTTTTTTAAGTTAGTCTCTAATGTAGCAATCCTCTGTTATTGACTGCCGGAGCTAGACACATCTTGTTTTTCATTAGTGACATCGGCAATCACTTCTCTAGCTATCGATGATGAGCTTGTGGAAAATATAGTTCGCTTAGAGCTCTCATTATCGACGTCAAAGTCATGCAGGGAACTACCCCCAGGATGAAGAGTCGAAAGATTCCTTTGATGGAAGACATCCTGGTCAGAATTAAGAAGATTCCTTTGCCGATTGTTTTTTCGTCAGAAGGAAGACCGATTGTTTTCTGGTCGGAAGGAAGATTCCTTTGACCGGTTGTTTTTGGTCGAAAGGAAGATTCCTTTGACCGAGTAGGTCTCGGCTTTTTGATCTGTATTTTGGTAGACTCCTTCAACGGAGTCACGGATGCGATCAAGGTATTGATGACTGGGATTGCGGGATGCATTACGCCTTGGACGTTTTCTACCCCCAGTACTTCGGGAAGTCATGTTAATCGAAGCATATAATAACTCATCTTCGTCCACCATCACATGCTCAGGAGTCCGAGTATAGTTCAAATGGTCGAAGATAGACCGTTTAGCTGACTGGCAGCAATATTTTATCATTACCTTGTGATGATAATTATAGTGATGTTCCTAATATAGAGTTACAGGTGGACGAGATGGTCTTGTCATCTTTCAATTTTGTACAAGAAGTTCGCGGAGATCGGTTACGGTGACAGGATAAGGAGAAGTCGGAGGTATATATTCCTTGATGATGTTAGGAACATGATTCCGATTCTTGAGGTACCCTGTACCCTGTGTGTACAGAGAAGTGCTGACTTCATTGGCATAGGTAAGAGGATTCTTGACTTGAGAAACTCTTCTTGCGTGCAACTTGGTAGATGGTGCAGATTTTTTTTGATGCGGTCTTGACGCCGTTCTGCGCTGATTGAGGTAAGTGCGCATGTCAAAGTCGTGCGCCACCTGGCTGTCTGTCTGGGACACCCTCAGTTTACCCTATCTTGTTCTTAAAATGTGCAGGGTAGGATATTCTTGGCTCTGGCTTGATTGGCACTGGCTATGAGGAGTGGGTGGGATGCCCTGTTGTTCTATGCATACTACTCCAGCGCATTTGGTGCTACGCAGATGAGCAATAGAAAATAAACTTTGAGTAGTCTAATTTCTTGGCATTGATTTGATTATCTCTGCTAAGAGAAGTAGACTTTCTACTGAAAAATGTTCTCGCATTGACTGGCATAGAGGCACAGTCAGATGCATTTTCTACTGAGTCCAGGACTGGAAAGGATAAAGGGTGGCCATAGGGCGCTTTCCTTTATTCTGTGCAGTGGTAATGATATATAATTTCTCCCCCAAGTTTAGAACTAGGGAGGAAGTAGGATTAGCCAAGTGGCATTTTCCCTTGTTCTGTGCCAAGACGGTGGTTGACGCGTTCTCCACCAATTTTAGAATTGGTGACGAGGAAGAAATAGTCATGTGGCACAGTCCCTTGATTAGCGCCAGGACAGTGGTTGGCGTGTTCTCTACCAATTTCAGAATTGGTAAGGAAGAAGAAGTAGCCATGCGGCGCTGTCCCTTGGTTGGCGCAAGGGTAGTGGTTGGAGCACTCTCTACCAATTTCAGAATTGGTGCGGAAGAAGAAGTGGCGACAAAGCTTTTCTTCGAGCTTGGTACAGGAGTCATATTTGGTGCACTGGATGACTTCGGAGTCCAGATAGCGCACATCCTGTTCTTGACAGCAGCAGTGGTGGCGTGCTTGGCACCCCCTGCGCTAATCATGGCTTCGTAGGCAGTTTGGTTGACTTTCACGACCAAAGTCTTCTGCGTCGTGCCGACCGACGCAATATCGTATTGAGTTGTCAATTTCTCGTTGGAGGAGAAAGTCGTCCCCAGCAGAATCGCCATTTTGTTAGCAAAAGCAAAAGTTTTTTTACAAACTAGGAAAAAAAGAAAGTACACTTGTATAATTGATTTATGGGGAAGTACAACTATATGAATATGATAAGAAGACGATCACTTTATCTCATGGACGATGCGATATCGAAGAAGAAATCCTTTGGAGAGTGCTGCAGCAAGTGCTAAGGAGATTATGATCAAGTGATGCTTTGAAAGTGATTTGGAACTCTATTTATAGAGTTCTGAAATAACTGTCAGCCAGTTATTCTGATTGGTGCAGACAGCCATTGGCATGCTATCACCCTTTGTGCGAACGGTTAACTTAACTGCATGGGACGCGTGGCATTTTATGAGAAAGATGCACGTGGTCATGGACAGTGTCGTGTGTACGTTCTTTGAGATTAGAAGCATGCGCATCACGTCATCTAACTGCTTTGGATGATAATTTGATTGATTAGCACCAACTGTTGAATGGTGCCAAGCGCCATCTGCTGTTTTAGTTCCATCTGCTTAATTCATTGATTACCTCATGCCAACTGCGAATGGCGTGAGACAGCTGTCATTTATTATGACAAATCTGACATAATCTCCTCGAGCGTCGTGCGTTCGGGATTTAAAACGGATTTTCCTCGATTGATATGCTGTCAGTTATGTTGACAGTTATTTGGCCTCTCCGAGAAGACAGCCGCGTATCAACCAGCGCCATCTGATGCCAGGTGCCATATATTGACCAGTGCTATTTGATAACTTCAGTCTTGGCGCCTTTTGTGAGTTGCGCTTGATGATGATTATATTTTTTTAGGCTTCTACAGTCACAACCAATGGGCATTAAAAGACGTGTATAGATGTTATCGATGTGTGGGATTTGACGAAACTCGGTTTCACTGCTTATGCACGACGAAATCGAATCGTATCTGTCGAAAGTCCCCCGTATCGACATTTTGTAAACTTTGTGTCCAATTTTAAACATTTCATCAGACTGAGATAAAACTTGTGCCATTGGTTCAGAGCATTTTTCTGGTCCGGTGGGCCAAGTTTGGTCCGATTCTGAGACGGTTGACCGAAACGTTATTTTGGCAGGCCTACGACCCGATCCAACAGTCAAATTTGTGCACGACCCACCAGAATCCAACTATAGACATACGGTTGGGTTTATATTATAAAATCGGCCTCGTAGACATATAGTTTGATGACTTTTAGAAACTTTAGTCCTAACACACTTTTCGATGCAAAGCGGGTCCAACGACGGACATCGTTTTGATCCGAAATTATAATTTTGCTCCAGTGTCCAGAATTAGACTTTCTGGTAGACATTTTGGACATTTGCTTTTATGCCGAAGATGTTCGTGATGTTTATTTCAGCATCCGAAGACGTTTGTGGAAGACGTTTGTGGGAGTTGACATTCACAGCCTTTATTTTTTGACGATCTGAGTCATGGACATTGTCAATTCTTCAAACCACTCTAGACAAGATACCTTGCCATTATTATTGATCTTTATGTTTATTTATTTTTGTTATTTATTTTAGTATCCTGTCTAGTTCTATCATACTATACGTCCAAGTCATACTTGGGTGCGAGCGACTGTTTTAGTCATTTTTAATCTTTTAGTTATTTATTTATTTTGTACTGACTTAGAATAGTTGACCACCCCATTGATGTGAGATATTGGTATATCTCTATGGCCGTGACACTTGTGTATTACAAATTGTGAGTATCATGTAGGATACAGACTTGCATATTAGGTTGGCCAACGATATGTATGGGATGTGCGACGAATAGGAATAACTACTAATAGAAGTATGCATAATTAGTGGACTTAGCAGTTATTAGAGGATTAAATGTGTCATAGACATGCCATGGATAGACATGGGTGTGGAAAGGATATTTTCTGAGCGTATGGGCCACGTTGCACTTTTTCTTTGTTATCCACAAGCTCCATTGGAGACACGGGTAAGATGATCCTCTCAGGTTTGCCACTGTCGTTCTGCGGAACCTTATGCACTGAGGCCCCTGATTTCCAAGCAGAAATTATGCCAGATCCTATTTATATCTAGAGTGCCCATGCGTCAAAGGTTTGTTCTTAACTGCATAGTTACAGTAGAATGGTTAGGCACCCTTTACATGTGGCTTTATTTTATTTTACAGTTTATATGGCATGTTTTTTCTTGTATCTTATTATGTCCCTCTGAGGACTTGGTGATCTCTCCAGGTATAGATGAGCAGGATTATCCACAGGAATATGGACCAGCTTTGGACATGGCCTTCATTGACAAGGAGATGTACCTTATTGATCATTCCTGATCATAATTTAGAGATGGAGACATTTTAATTATATTTTTTCTTATCTTATGAGGATAGTTTCCTACTAGTATAGACCTATATTATAGCTATTTGGTAGTGGACTTGTCTCCACGCGGCTATCTTCATATTTGACTACTTCCTTCATTATTGGATTTTATTTATCATATTGTTTTTGATGAGATAGACTTGTCTGAGACTATTATTGTTATATTCACATTACAGCTTATGTATGTATTCGGTATTTCCATATATTGGATTATATTTCCATATATATATACAGCTGACATGAAATGTTCCTAGTCCTAACATAAATGAGACTGGGGCATTACATACTGTAACTCCCAAAAATCATATTTGGTAAATTTGAGTTTTTAGATTTTCTTTGGATTTAATATTATTTTATAAAAATCTAATTTTGATTGAAGAGTTGATTAAACGAATTCTAAGTGTTAATAAATTTTCTCAATTTGAAAGTATTTTTGAATACTATTGTTATAGTACTAATGATTTGATTTATGTTGGAAATTTCCTAATAAAGTGCATCACGTAATTGCTTTGCTATAATAAAAATAATTTTTTATTATAAACGAAGTTGTGTAGCTAAATGAATATTTATATATAAATATTCTATTTCATAATAATAACCTTTTTGATATTGTTCGAGAGACAAATAATATTATTAACCATTTTTTCAGAATTATTTATTAGTAATTATTAAAGGAGAACTGATTTTATTAACAGTTGGTAATTTTGCAATTAGGGAACCTATTTTGAAAAACTGTTTGAATTTTTGATTTGAAATTCTGTTTAAATATTGATATTTGAAAAACTGTTGAAATCATTTTTTATTTGAAAAACCTGTTTGAATTTGAAATATATAATTCTGTTACTAAACCTAATTTCTGCCCTCAGATCTATTATTAATTACCATTATCTGCCACTATAGAAGGCCCCTAGATCTACTTCTAATTACTGCTGTGCCACTCTCTACACATATTATTTTATTATATAAATTACACACAGTTCAATGCATTCTGACAATTTTCTGACACACACTCTCACTCACTTTTTCTCTCTCTACTCTCTCTCTCTCTCTTCTCTCTCTGTCCTCTCTCTGCTCGAGGAGTCGAGCACCACCGCCGAGATCGGCCACCACTCCGGTCACCACTCCGCCACCACAGGAGCTCAGATCAGCCACTGGAGTTCTCGCCACCGTCCCATAATCTAGCTCGTCCTCATCAATTCGTCGGCGGAAAGCTACGTCTCCTCGCCACTTCCGTCTAGCCATCGTTGTCCTCCGGTCTTTGCTCGACCAGATCTGGTCGGAGGAGCTCAGATCCGCCTCGTCAGCTCTGGAGCTCGACAAGACTGAACTCTTCTCGACTCGCACACCGACTGTCACGACCCGCACCCGTTTTTCGGATACGAGACGTGTCCAAGCCATCCTACGCCGCAGAGTCGACGGTAGAACGCTGTCAAGCTCGCAAGAAATAAATGCTCAAGAAATAACATTTGATGCTCATTCACATTACTAAATTTATTACAACATTTACAAGATTTATAATTAAAGAAAATACAATATTTTTCAATTAATGAATCTGATACAATGCTTTCTATTTCTAGGTTGTCTTCAGCATACCCAAGTTCTCCCAGTGCTAAGAGTGATCGCGGCTAAACCTGAAAAATGTTGGTTATCCAGTCAGGAACAAGTACACAAACCGACGGCAGTGCAAAACACAATAGAATTAACAAGACATGAAAATAGCATATGGAATATGAAAGCTAGTAAGAAAACTGATGACATAGCACGATAGAGAAGTAAACAAGGAAAAACTAATAAAAGACATCTATCTAGGTGGTGTGAAATATCTGTTTCGACATGTGAACGGCTAGAGGGTAAATCCGGCACCTGCACATGTCGTGTACAGGTGCTATTGTTCACGAATAGACATCATGGGATAGTTCTGGGTAGTCCACATGTCTACTAAGATATTTCCCCTCCCGACTACTCCGTGTGACGAGCGTGTCAACAAGCAGCAAGATATATGTATAGACATGAAATGAAAAGACTACTATGAATCGAAAAGCAATCAGAAAGTGCACTTGCATGGGGTCCTTAGCTGGAGAAACCAAAATACCATACCACTCTATGAGCCACAATCAGTCAACACATGTAGAAGTCTCCGGATGCTGAAATAAATAGTACCAACATTCTCAAAATAGTCAAATTAGCTAGGATTGCCTGTCCTTAAGTCCAATTCTGGACACAGGGGCAAAACGGTAATTTTGGGCAAAAACGATGTCCGCCGTTGGACCCGTTTTGTACCGAAAAGCGTGCCAGAGTCAATGGTCTCTAAAGTCGTCAAACTACATGTCTACGGATCCAGTTTTCCGATACGAACTCAGCCGTATAGCCAAAGTTGGATTCCGGCTGCTCGTGCACAAAATCGGCCGTTGAGTGGAACCGTGGGGCCCACAAAACGACGTCGGATTCAACTGTCTCAGAATTGGACCAAACTTGGCATACAGGACCAAAAAAACGATACGGTTCTGTTGGCGCAAGTTTTGTCTCGATCCGATGAGCGTACACAAAGTAATTGGAGAATTTGTAAAGTGCACGATACGGTGAATTTCGACGGATACGCATCAAATTCGTCGCGCACAGACGCGACCAATTTGAATTCCGTCAAAGCCCACACGACCACAAAACCGTTATGCAGCTTTCGATGTGTTCGGTTCGCGACCACGTCGCCCGAAATGGCGGGACGCACGTCGTGTGGAACAACTTTTCCTATTTTCTATATTTCTGAAAACGGGTTTTTGATGATTTTCGAAACCAAATAACTGAGTCGATATGTGCTTAGAACAGAAAGTAAAAGAAGGGTTAAAATCCTGGTTATATAGTCTAAAACCTTATTCAAATAGATTTCTAAGTTTCTCTAACGGATTTATGGAAATCTGCCTTCCAAAGTTAGGATCGGGGTTGGGTGTTGTCCTGTTTTCGAAGCGGGTTTTTCGTCGATTTCAACTCGATCTATCGAGCAACCTAGGTCTTCTAAAATAAAACGGATTGTCAGGAGTTGAAGGGGGTTAGGTTGTTGGCGTACCTGACGAAACGGTTCGCAGAATGATCTCTCGTACGCGACGAGAGGTCGTCACGAAGTTGGCACCCGTTGCAGCTACTGCTGCTATTCGCGTTCTATCGCGCGCGGCCTGTTGGCCGCTCGTTGGTCGCCCGTGGTGGCGCTGGCACGCGTGCGGCGCCTGGGGGTGCGCCCAGGGAAGAGGAGTCGCGGCGTGATCGGATTTTAGGGTTTTCGAGGGTGTTCGTTTTGTCTCTCGTTCGTTATATAAGCGCTGCGCTGCAAACCGTCGGGTTGGGAGGAAATTCCTTGACTGCTGGGGAGTAGTCCCTTGCTCGGGCTGGGGCCAAAACAGGGGCTCGGCCTTTTGGGCCGGGCTGGATTTTCTATTATTTTTCTTTCTCTTTTTCTATTTCTATTTGATTACATATGTATTATATATATATATATTACCATATATATTAATATATACACTCATATATATAACTTATACACACACATACATGTACAGATATATATATATATTATATTCATATATATACACCCATACATACATATATAATACATTATATATATATATATATATATATATATATATATATATATATATATATATATATATATATATATATATATATATATATATATATAACTACACCTTTGTACATATATGTTTATATATATACCTTTATTTATTTACATATATATTCCTAAATATATTTATATAATCCTCTCCATAAAATTAAATAGAGTCCCAATATTTACTATTATAGGACCTCTCAATATAAATACGAATATATATATATATATATATATATATCGTTTATTCGACAAATACGATATTACCAATAATAGTAATAATATTATATTTAATAACCTTGATACTAAAATAATAATAATAATAATAATAATAATAACGAAATTCGATAAACCGAATAAAGGCGTATCTACTAATATGTACAGTCTAAAATCTCCAAAATATACGAGGGCCTATTTATATAAAATTATTATTGAATATTAATTAATAATAACATTTATAGTTTTTAATTAAAAATACTTAGAAAATATTCATTGGACCATTAAAATGAAAATACAACACCCTCATACCAAATTCCATCAACACGGCTGTCCTTGGACGTGCCGTCTGTCTACATGGGTTGAGGTTCGGTTCGGGTCCAGTTTGACTAGTTTGGTGCGACCGGGTCATCTAGACGTCAAATAATATTAATAATGAATAATTAAACTATTTATAGAGGTCATGTCACAACTTGGCCTGGTTTTTCTAGTTAAGACATCACTATGGCTCGGCATTTCCCTATCATGTCTAAACACTAGTCAAAGCACGCCACGGCACTATCCGTGCCATGATTCCTAGTCACCTTGTACTCCAAATCTCAACTAAGGCTAAAATCATCTACCGTAATAGTTAACTAAATAATTATTTCTAAAATCATAATTCACCATTTTAAATCAAATAAATAATAAAAATATTTTGAAAATTTTCGGGAAGGGAGGCTACAAATCTACCCACCTTAAAATAATTTCGTCCTCGAAATTCAAATTCATAACTATTTCTTAAAATTCAAAGTCTAGTATTCCCTTAATCTCCTCAATTTTATTTTCTCAAAATAGTTGTATCCTCCTTCTTGTTATTTTGTAACTCTGAAACTCCGAGGACTTCTACCCACCTTATTGGCTAGGATATGGTGGCAAGGTTCCTGTCACAGGGCTGGCCGATGGTAGCTACACTTGCATATACAACTATCATAGCCATGGGAATACTCTGTGTCTATCTATCAATTACGAGTTTTCGTCTTTCCAATCCGCGAAAGACAAAAACAGTAAAGGGTTCAAGAGGGATGTCACTGAACACAATTACATGATTCAAAGGCGAATGTTTAATTCAAAAGGAATTGTCAAAGCAGTCGCGGATGAGATCCTAGAGACATCTATATCTCAATCCACGTAGGATAATTAGATGAAGAGCGAATCAAAAGCATCATGGTTGATCAGACCGTGATACAATGATTCTGATTAGGCAATATGTTAGCGGGCGTCCCCAATAGACATATGTCTTGAATCAAGCTCGATAAAAGAGTAAGCTTGCAAAAAAACTAGGCTGTAATAGCAGCGTTGGTCAAGATAGTCAAAATATAAGTTTGCAAGATTTTTAGAAGGAGGAAATAAGTAGTTTGAGTTTTGTGAGAATCAAAATCTAACTCGAGATTTATACACAATTAACATAATCAGAAATCATAAACTAACTCCTTACAGCAAAAGAATTTGAAATAGGCAATTCTAACTTATGTTATAAGATTTATATCTAATAAAGCAAAATAAATTTAAACAGTTTGTCAAGGTTAAAACTTTAATTCTAGGTAAGCCTAACATAGCAAGCGAATAGTATATCCACATTGGGTCATATCGTCATATCAAAGTAAGAGTGTACCTATAGGGATCTAGCAAGTTATCTAAATTACATGACCTATCTAATAATCTTAACTACCCAATGGTCAGTGTGAACAAGGGACTCCTAGTCCTAGTTATTCTCCTAAATTATTTTAATCCTATTTGTGAATGAGCATTTCCTAAGTGCAGGCTCGCAATAGTACGACTAACGTACCATCACGAGTTCGCAATCTTTTACGAAGACTGACCTGCATTGGCCACCACAAAAACTTGTCACGACCCGCACCCGCTTTTCGGATACGAGACGTGTCCAAGCCAGCCTACGCCGCAGAGTCGGCGGTAGAACGCTGTCAAGCCTGCAAGAAATAAATGCTCAAGAAATAACATTTGATGATCATTCACATTACTAAATTTATTACAACATTTACAAGATTTATAATTAAAGAAAATACAAGATTTTTCAATTAATGAATCTAATACAATGCTTTCTATTTCTAGGTTGTCTTCAGCATACCCAAGTTCTTCCAGTGCTAAGAGTGATCGCGGCTAAACCTGAAAAATGTTGGTTATCCAGTCAAGATTGGAACAAGTACATAAACCGACGGCAGTGCAAAACACAATAGAATTAACAAGACATGAAAATAGCATATGGAATATGAAAGCTAGTAAGAAAACTGATGACATAGCACGATAGAGAAGTAAACAAGGAAAAACTAATAAAAGACATCTATCTAGGTGGTGTGAAATATCTGTTTCGACATGTGAACGGCTAGTGGGTAAATCCGATACCTGCACGTGTCGTGTACAGGTGCTATTGTTCACGAATAGACATCATGGGATAGTTCTGGGTAGTCCACATGTCTACTAAGATATTTTCCCTCCCGACTACTCTGTGTGACGAGCGTGTCAACAAGCAGCAAGATATATATAGACATGAAATGAAAAGACTACTATAAATCGAAAAGCAATCAGAAAGTGCACTTACCTGGGGTCCTTAGCTGGAGAAACCAAAATACCATACCACTCTATGAGCCACAATCAGTCAACACATGTAGAAGTCTCCGGATGCTGAAATAAATAGTACCAACATTCTCAAAATAGTCAAATTAGCTAGGATTGCCTATCCTTAAGTCCAATTCTGGATACAGGGGCAAAACGGTAATTTTGGGCAAAAACGATGTCCGCCGTTGGACCCGCTTTGTACCGAAAAGCGTGCCAGAGTCAATGGTCTCTAAAGTCGTCAAACTATATGTCTACAGATCCGGTTTTTCGATATGAACTCAACCGTATACCCAAAGTTGGATTCCGGCTGCTCGTGCACAAAATCGGCCGTTGAGTGGAACAGTGGGGCCCACAAAACGACGTCGGATTCAACTGTCTCATAATTGGACCAAACTTGGCATACAGGACCAGAAAAATGATACGGTTCTGTTGGCACAAGTTTCGTCTCGATCCGATGAGCGTACACAAATTAATTGGAGAATTTGTAAAGTGCACGATACGGTGAATTTTGACGGATACACATCAAATTCGTCGCGCACACGCAACCAATTTGAATTCCGTCAAAGCCTACACGACCACAAAACTGTTATGCAGCTTTCGATGCGTTCGGTTCGCGACCACGTCGCCCGGAATGGCGGGACGCACGTCGTGTGGAACAACTTTTCCAATTTTCTATATTTCTGAAAATGGGCTTTTGATGATTTTCGAAACCAAATAACTGAGTCGATATGTGCTTAGAACAGAAAGTAAAAGAAGGGTTAAAATCCTGGTTATATAGTCTAAAACCTTATTCAAATAGATTTCTAAGTTTCTCTACGGATTTATAGAAATCCACCTTCCAAAGTTATGATCGGGGTTGGGTGTTGTCCAGTTTTCGAAGCGGGTTTTTCGTCGATTTCAACTCGATCTATCAAGCAATTTAGGTCTTCTAAAATAAAACGGATTGTCAGGAGTTGAAGGGGGTTAGGTTGTCGGCGTACCTAACAAAACGGTTCACAGAATGATCTCTCGTACGCGACGAGAGGTCGTCACGAAGTTGGCACCCGCTGCAGCTACTGCTGCTATTCGCGTTCTGTCGCGCGCGGCCTGTCGGCCGCTCGTTGGCCGCCCGTGGTGGCGCTGGCGCACGCGCGACGCCTGGGGGTGCACCTAGGGAAGAGGAGTCGCGGCGTGATCAAATTTTAGGGTTTTCGAGGGTGTTCGTTTCGTCTCTCGTTCGTTATATAAGCGCTGCGCTGCAAACCGTCGGGTTGGGAGGAAATTCCTTGACTGCTGGGGAGTAGTCCCTTGCTCGGGCTGGGGCCAAAACAGGGGCTCGGCCTTTTGGGCCGGGCTGGATTTCCTATTACTTTTTTTTTTTTTTCTATTTCTATTTGATTACATATGTATTATATATATATATATTACCATATATATTTATATATACCCTCATATATATAACTTATACACACACATACATGTACAGATATATATATATTATATTCATATATATACACCCATACATACATATATAATACATTATATATATATATATATATATATATATATTATATATATATATATATATATATATATATATATATATATATATATATATATATATATATATATATATATATATATATAACTACACCTTTGTACATATATGTTTATATATATACCTTTATTTATTTACATATATATTCCTAAATATATTTATATAATCCTCTCCATAAAATTAAATAGAGTCCCAATATTTACTATTATAGGACCTCTCAATATAAATACGAATATATATATATATCGTTTATTCGACAAATACGATATTACCAATAATAGTAATAATATTATATTTAATAACCTTGATACTAAAATAATAATAATAATAATAATAATAATAATAATAACGAAATTCGATAAACCGAATAAAGGCGTATCTACTAATATGTACAGTCTAAAATCTCCAAAATATACGAGGGCCTATTTATACAAAATTATTATTGAATATTAATTAATAATAACATTTATAGTATTTAATTAAAAATACTTAGAAAATATTCATTGGACCATTAAAATGAAAATACAACACCCTCATACCAAATTCCATCAACACGGCTGTCCTTGGACGTGCCGCCTGTCTACATGGGCTGAGGTTCGGTTCGGGTCCAGTTTGACTAGTTTGGTGCGACCGGGTCATCTAGACGTCAAATAATATTAATAATAAATAATTAAACTATTTATAGAGGTCATGTCACAACTTGGCCTGGTTTTCCTAGTTAGGACATCACTATGGCTCGGTATTTCCCTATCATGGCTAAACACTAGTCAAAGCATGCCACGGCACTATCCGTGCCATGATTCCTAGTCACCTTGTACTCCAAATCTCAACTAAGGCTAAAATCATCTACCGTAATAGTTAACTAAATAATTATTTCTAAAATCATAATTCACCATTTTAAATCAAATAAATAATAAAAATATTTTGAAAATTTCCGGGAAGGGAGGCTACACCGACGCCTCGAGACAGGAGCTGCCAGCTCTTCAATCCTCGTGCTGGCGCCTCGGAGACTGTGTGCCCCTTCGTAGCTCGAGCCGACGCCTCGATCCTCATGCCGTACCTTCAAGATCTACACCGGCTCTTCGACGTTCGAGCCGCCAGTTCGAAGCCGTGCCAGCCTCGTAGACAGCACATCTGGAGACGCGTGCACCACCGAAGCTCGAGTTGCCGTCTCCTTGGAAGTTGTGCCGACCGAGGAAGGACGAAGTCACCGTCGCCTTCGCCACTGCAGAGCCGGACCTAGCCACCTCCTCGTCGGAGTTTGACGAAGACCCTCGCCGTGCTCGGATCCTCACCGATCGGACCATCACAGTAGCCTTTGTTGTTTGGATCTCGCCGTTGGCATCTGTTGAGGTAAACTTCTTCTCGATCTCTCGAATCTTCTTCTTTTAGCTCTTGGTGTTAGGGTTTCACCTAGGGTTTGTGGCCGAATTGTGAAGAAGAATACCTAGATCTAGAGTTGATTGAGTCGGAAGGAGGAAGAAGACATGGGGGTTCTGGTTTGGCCGGAGAAGAAATAGGCTAGTCGGCCGGAGAAGAAGAATATGAGAAGATGGGTTTAGGCTTAGCTCTGTCGGCTGGAGTATGGGGGCTGCGAAGTGGAAAGGAAATGAGTGTAGTGTGAAGGAATTCTTAGGGTTTGCTAGAGGAAATGAGGAGAGCTGAGGATGTAGAGATGACAGAATGGAAGTTAGGGTTTACGCTGGTTTTGGGGAAGAAGAAGCTGTCGGCTGAGGAAAAAATAGAGAATGAGAGAGGAGAGAGAAGAAGGAAGTGTTTATAAGTATTAGGTTAAGAGGTGGGTCGGGTCAGGATAGTATTGTTGGGTTGTATTTTAAAGAGTTAAAGTTTTAATTGTTGAATTAGCTGTGGCTTGAGGCTGGGCTGGGTTCATTTGGGCTCAAGAGAGTGGAATAAATGTAGGAATTTTGTTAAGTATAAACATGATTATTTTGGGACTAGGCCAGGTTGTGGGCCAGTATTGTAGGCTGGGGTTTAATGTGTTAGTATTATTTACAGCAGTAGACTTATGGGCCTAGAAGACTGGTCTGATTACAGTTGATGTATATTGGGATGTCTATTTAAATAGATGGTTAGATTTTATTTAGATTGGCTTGGGCCAGGATCTATGGGCTGGTTCTGGGTCCCTAATGTTTTAATAAATTTTGTGTTAAGTTTTGTTGGGCCTATTATTGTTAGTGTAAATTTTTAATTAATATTGTACTAGTATTGTTTAATTTAGGAAAAATATTCCAATGATGTTATATAGTAGTAATTATATTACTAGTATTCCTTTTCGACTAATAATTTTTGTAGTATTTCTTGTTATATATAATTAATAATATTTTATTGTGTAAAATTGCTAGTTATCTAAAACTCTAATTATTATATAGTGTTACTTGTATAAATAAATAGTTTTAAATATTTTCTACTCTAAAGGTTATTTTGATATTCTAAATTGTCAATTTGTTTCTAAATAAATAAGTTAAGATATTTTAAATATATATATTATACATATAAAAGTGGTTAGCATTTATGGTTTTAAAATGTTTTGATATAAACAATTAGTATTTATTCAAGTGATAGTTAAGTAAATAATTGGTTTAATTTTGTTAATATCAATTACTAAATATTGCTAGCAAAGTGTTCTATTATTTTCTAAAATAATTTCTTTACTAGATATAGCTTAAAATATTATTTGATTAAACTAGTGAATGTTCTATATGTATATTTGTAATAAAAAGTATTTTCACAAATTCAAGCTATGGTATATGTATTTTCTAAAAATATTAATTGCTAGTATTTATAAATATTTTTCTTGTTATTTGGTTATACTATTATATGTTTCTAATTAACTAGTTAGCCTTAATTAGTTAAAGTCTTTATTTCAAAACCCTAACCAAAATTGTACAACTACCAGGTGATCCATTACATCCATGCAGTATTACTCACGTGCTTCCAAGGCGAGGCAAGTATACTGACTCGACTTGTACTTTGTACTTCTGTCTTACATTTCTGTGCCATGTTCTCATATCGGACACGAGATACACACGATTGTCTTGTACATTGTTCATTGCTTGTGAGTCATTGTTTATTGCGGGGATTGGGGAAATATTAGCTTTTGTGTGACCACACCCGACATAGGTATTGTGGATAGCCTAATCGTACACTTCACGTACGATGAAGCCGGACCTTGTAGAATTGATTGACTCATTGATTGATTGTGCTCCTAAGCCGGTCACACATTAGTTTAATATTTAAAATTGTCACATTGCATATTGATTGTCGTGATCGTTGCCTTGTACATTGATAGCCGTGTTCATTGTCTAGCATATTGATTGTCGTTTATTGCCTGCAGTTTTACATTTCATTTATAGTACCGTAGTTTCACTTTCATTTCTGGTATTCTGGTTTCACCTTTTATTCAGTATTATAGATTACATTGTAAATTATCTTGTCGGGGTTGTACTTTGCTCTTTTCCTGACAGGATACGTTGCAGGTGCTTGAGGCCACATGGAGCGTGTGATTGCATTAGATATTGCAGCTTTTATTTTATTTTATTTTTTGGAGATTGTATTCTGGATATTCATTATTGTATCTTTATTTTATTTGACCGGATTTGTTTTCGGCTAATTTTGTACTAAAATGACTTGATGGATAATGGTGATCATTTTGGGAACGTTATAAAAGCTGTGTTTGTTTACATTACATTATGACTTGGAGTTTTCCTTAGTATTGTACAACTTACTTCGTCGTGTCCATTGACGAAGGCTGGGCGTGTCCGACTCGTATCCGATTATTCGAGAGCGGGTCATGACACATACTTTTGTGGTGGCCTATGCAGGTCAAAAAATATCATATCGGTTGCGTAATTATACTGATACGAGCATGCACATAGGATTAGAAATTAGGATCTCATTCACATTATTTATTCTCTCTTTTGATTTCATTTTTTCAAACACTCATTTGATTGCTTGATTTGCCTCATCTTTGAATCTATTCTAACGCTTCTTTTCCCTTCGTGCCAGTAAAATGAATTCTCGAAGTGGGCGTGTCTCTCCCCGTGCTATCATATTTGGTGATTTAGTAACTCAAGAGGATTAGACACCATCGTAGCCTCCGGTGGCAACCCCATTTCCTCTTTTTCAGCAGGAGCAGTCTACCATGACTCAATGGACGGTGCAACAATACTCCCAAATATATGCACCACTGTCGGAACAGTTTGAGCAACCGACTGCAGTACCCCAGGGAGGGTACACACCATCACCACCTCCTCCTATGTTCCCTCAGTAGACGTCCTTCACGTCCATTCTACCTCAAGGGCAGCTGATGGATGGATAACAAATGTTCCAGATATTTTATGCGATGATGCAGGCCCAGCAAGCTATACAGTAGTAGACTTAGCATCGACAGGTTGAGTCACTTCGAGAGAGCATCGTGTCAGCTTTCGTACATGCGACACCACCAGCAAATCAACTGAGTTCTGAAAGATAATACCCAATCCGCTCTCTAGAAATGAGGACCCTACCGAAGTTCATGCATGGCTTACCAACATTGAGCATCAACTGGCAGCAGCTAAACTTCTTAAAGAAAAGTGGATAATGACCGTCAGGATGTCGTTGACCGGCAATGCACATCATTGGTGGGAGACTGAATAGAAAAGAGTAGGCCCTGAGCAAGCTGCATGGAAGGAGTTCTCTAGACCCTTCTGGGAGATGTACATTCCAGCTATGACATGAGCAAAACTTTGGGACAAGTTTATATACCTTACTCAGGGTAGTAAAATAGTAGAGGAGTACAACACAGAGTTCTTACGGTTGAGCCGATATGCACCATACTTGATCTAAACGGAAGAGCAAAAGGCAGAGAAGTTCTATGATAGGCTTACCTTCCAGATGCAGAGGCTAGTAGGATCTGTAGCACCTACATCTTACTCAACCATTATGACCGCAGCTAGGCGCCAGCAGAGAATCAACAAATGAAATTTGGTTTCCTTAATGGCATAAGAAAAACAAATTTATTTATTACTAAACCTATTATTTTCAATAATAAATGCTTTTCCCTTTCAATTATAACAACATATATATATATATATATATATATATATATATATATATAAAATATATATATATATATATATATATATATATATATATATATATATATATATATATATATATATATATATATATATATATATATATATATATATATATATATATATATATATATACCTCCTGACTGTCTAAGCTCTTTCCCGTCCCCTTCCCCCCTCCTCCTTCTCCACCTCCGCCTCCATCGCCCACCCCTCGCCCGACCTCCTTCCCCGCCACCCGCTTCTTTTCTCCTCCCCCCCTTCGCCTCCATCGCCCTCTCGCCCCTCGCCGGCCGCTGGCTTGCTGCCTAGCCGGCCCCTCCCATTGTCGCGCCTGATGGACGTCCCCCCCTATGGTCGCCCGACCATCACATCCTTATGGGCATTTCCCCTTCGCCCGCAATCGCCATGACCGCCCCTTGGCCTGGCCTCATCGCCCCCTCTTTCCGCCTCCCACCTCCGCCCCTCCGCCGCCTGTCCCCCTCCTCCTTCTCATCTTCCGCACAGCGCCCATCCTCCTCTGCGGTGGCCTCCGCCTGGGCCGTGCCCGATCTCCCTCCAGCCATCCACTCTCCCCCTCGAGCTGGAACTTCGAATTCAAATTCAAAGTTCCCCCCCACGACAGTGGGTGCATGCCCTCTCTTATGCGCCCACTTCTAGCCTCTCCTCCGAGAGCTGCCATCCTCCCGCCATCGATGCGGTTTCGCTCTCCCATGCACCCACCCCCTCCTCGGCTGTTAAGCGCCCGCTAACCTTCTCGGACGATATGCGCCCCCTATTGTGCCCCCTATGCGCCTGCCCTTGGTCCCCCTCCCCCATGCGCCCACCTCCTCTTTGGTCGCTTTGTGCCCGTTCCCATGCACTGCTCCCCTGCTTGCCTCATCGGCCATCCACCCTATGTGCCTAAGCTCGGCCACCAGCCCCATCCTCCCTATGCGCCCCCTGCAGTGCGACCTTATGCGCCCCCATCTAGCGCAACCCGAGCTCCCTGGTGCAACAATACCCCACCTCCCCATTGTCCCCTTTACTGCCCCGTTGTGCTGGCCCCAGCATGGCGGGCAGCGCACCAACCCTCCTATGCAGGTCGGCACTGCCGCTTCGGCCCCTTCATCTTCCTCCAAGGCCATAGCGGGCCTCACCTCCTTTGCCGACTTGGTCCGTCCCGATCGGAGCGCTAAAAAACCCCATACTCCCCGACGTTCCTCTTTCAGACATCGAGTACTCCCCCCAGATGGCCAGACAGTTACGATTCCCTTCTCCTTCTCCGATCTGGAGTCCCTGTACGAGCGATTCTCCTCAACCTTTGTGTTGCAATTCCCATCGGGCTGCCCTAAGCTTGCAAGAGTTCAGGAGAAAATTGAAAAATGGAGCCTCACATCAGATTACCGAGTGGCAACGCTAGATCCCAAAAACATCCTCCTCCACCTCTCCTCGGCGACTGATCAAAAGATCGCACAAACCAGAGGCCACAACAAAATAGACTCAAAGTCCATGTCGGTTGTGAGATGGTCTCAAGATCTCAACCCGAGAGAGGACTCGCCCATAGTGGCCGATGGGTAACTCTGCCCAACTCACCACTGATCTGCTTCATCCCGGCCTTCCTAAAAAGGATTGTCAACTCCTTCGAAACTTTCGTCGCCATGGCGGAGGAAACCGGGAACCTCACCAAAGCTAATTACGCAAAAGTCTCCGTAGAGCTAGACACATCGAAGGATCTACCAAAATCCATCAATATCGAGCTGGGACACAAGACCCACCCCCAACCCATCCTATATGATAACAACGTCTTATACTGCAACCACTGCAATAAGAGAGGGCACCTCTCTAAATACTGCTTCAAAGCTCACCCAGAACTAAAACACAAACCGGTGCAGAAAGCTCGCTCCCCTCGGAAGGTCCAGGATCAGAGACCGCTTCTTTCATCCCCCATCCTCCCGAAATCGCACATCAGATTCGCCGCTAGCCCCGAACCGACTCAAAATCCTAGCATAACCACCGAGCAGGGAACCTCCCCCAACACCTCAAAACCACCACCATCGACATCTCCAATAGGTTCAGCGCTTTGGCAGAAAAAGAGATCACCATCCTAGCAGAAAACCTCACTAGCCCAGCCAACTCAAACACACTAGAAGTAAGACAGGTAAACTCGGTTGAGAGCGATCCTTCGCCCAGTTCGCCACAGAAAGCAGCAAAAAACCTCTACAATCTGGAGGATGACACCAGCGACAAGGTGGGGAAAGAGACTATGGAGGAACAACCAGTCCGTGTCAAAGCACTAGCTATCCTCGGACCAAATCAGGTCCATAGCTGTAAGCAAGCCATAGAAGCAGGAGTCTTCGACTCTTCCACCAACTTCGGTACAGCAGCCCGCACAGGGGCGGAACCAGATACACACCCCGAGGAAGAAGACTCGTCGGCCGACCCGAATGTCGAATCACACTCGGCCAACAAAACAAAGAAAAACAAAAGATAGAATAACAAAGGAGCCACAGCGTCCACGGCCATGACCACCAGGTCCGCCGGGAAAAACTCCAAACCCCAACAACCCCCCAAGACCAATGCCTAACATCCTTACCTGGAATGTTAGAGGCTTAGCAAACAAACCAACCTTGAGGAGACTGATCAGCCTCAAAAGAATCCATAAAATCGACATCCTCATCATCCTAGAACCTAAAATACCCCCCAAAAGGCTAAAATCTATCCAGCTTCAGCTGGGCTTCCACTCCGTCGTCGCTGGCAGGCATGACCTTTGGATCTTCTACTCGCTGCATGTGTAGATCAAAGTCATTCAAGACACCATGCAATCCCTCTCTGCTGTATAGCGCACTCCACCCTCCCAACCCCTCCCTCCTTTTTGTCGTTCACGGTAGCTGCGACATCGTTGAACGTAAACAGCTCTGGCGGACCTCCTGGCCACGCTAACGAGCACTTCCAACCCCCTTGGCTCTGTGTGGGCGACATCAATGCAGTCACCTACAGAGAAGAGAAGACTGGCGGCCGCCCTCCACCCCCAGCGGCCATGCAGGACTTCAACAACTTTATATTCAATGCCCATTTAGCCACCCTTCAGTTCTCAGGAAACGCCTTCACTTGGTGCAACATGTTGTTTGCAAAAACAAAATTTGTTTATTTCAAACTTGTAAAAGAGTACAAAGTACAATGAATTTTGGAAAAGTACAACTTTAGGAATCTGATCAGAAGACGATCACTTTATCCCTTCGACTATGTGAACTTGAAGACTATAGACTCTAGAGAACACAGCAGCAATTTTACAAGAGTTCTTGATCTCTGTCCGTGTGTGTGTTGATGATTGAAAACTCTATTTATAGAGTTCAGGAAATAACTGTTTTAGTAGTTATTCTGATGTGTGCGAGGCTGGATTGTGCCATACTGGGTTGCGCCAACCTCCTATTGCACCAACTTTTATTCAGTTGTCAATCGTGTACTAACTGTATTTAGACGCGTGGCATCATATGATTGAGATGCGCGTGGTCGTGTACAGGATAGTAGACACGTCTTGAAAGATTAGTGGCATGTGCGTCACGTCATCCTGCTTTAGAATATAAGTTGTCTCAACTTTATCAGGTTGCACGAGCTTCAGTCAACAAGTCAAACTGCGCTTGATTTGAGCTGCGCCTACGCACGTGGCAGCTTCTGAGCAAAAGTCGTTCAGGTTGCACCCAGGAGCAACTAAGGATTTTGTTTAGATTGTGCCTGGGCGCAACTCACGAAGTGTACAGGACAGCTGTCCACCAACTTCTCTTGAGCAGCATAATTCACGGGATTCGAAGAGATTTTCTTCGTTCACTGTTGTGTCAGTCGTCAGTATTGTCAGGTAATGATGACCATTAAGTGTCAGATGCCACATAGTTTTTGGCACAAAAAGATAGGGCGTAGTCTAATATCGGGCACAATCTGATCGGTGGCGCAGTCTGTTCTCTGAGCTTCATATCAGTGGCACAGCTTGATTTTTGGGGCACAACTTGATCACTGATCAGTATATTCAAGGCGAAACTTAATTTTTAGGCTCTACAAGACCCCCTTCAAAGTTTTCAAAACTTAAAAACATTGCAAGGTTTTGGAATACTTTGAATTTAGAAAAGTTTTGACTAAGTCCGGTTGCGTTGGTCAATGCTTGGTCATCATGATTAAATACCTTTCTCGAAAATACTCAATCCTCTCTTTGTCTTCCAGAGTTTCATTGATTACTTTTAGTTTCCCATGAAGAAGAAGAATACGAAGAGTCAATTTGTTGATATATATGTAGTAGTTGATCTCTGTGCTTTGTTCTTCACTTCTGTTCTTTAATGGCCCCCAAGAAGAAAGAGATGAAGACCAATTCTGACACCACAATCAAGTCTCATGAAGCAGGACATGATGTTGCGCCTACAATATTTTTGTTGGAGGCTGACCCAGCTTTGAGGGCAGTAAACTTTTTGAACTGTTTCGGTTTAACCCCGTCAGTCTTCAATCGCTCGAGTGGCGGATCATCCTCTGAGGAACACGTCAATTCAGAGGGATTTCTTAACATGATGTGCCGCTCGAAGATCCGTACCATACAAGAATTGGACGCTGCCCTTCGTCAGACTGATAAAGGCAAGGACAAGAAATAATGTTCCAGGCAGAAGAACTTTTTATTTTTATGTCCTTGACTGTAGGGGTCTATCCGTCTTTATGCAATGAAACCTAGAATTTCTGATTTTGTGTGGCTGTGATTTCGAATGGTGCTCATGGACATATTCTTTTAGCTAATTCTTTATTTTACTGTTTCTTGTGAAGAACACGTGGCAGTCATTACACGATTTTAGATGCCCATTTTTAGTTCTTTCCTAAAATAGGATCCTAGAACGACGCACCCACCTCATCTTTAACCTTTTTAAAAAGGACATCCAGAAATGAAAGGATCATTCATACTCTCTCAAAACAAATGTCTTCCCACAAGGTTTCACTTGCGCCACTTTATTCTGATATTATTTGCTTGCATGCAGTGTCTTCAAAAATTGGTAAGTCTCGACGAAGAATCAATAGTATGAATATTCTTCTTTCGTACCACTTCTGGAGACAAGTATTGATCTGCATGTTGTAGACACTATTGATATGCGCTAACTATTTCTGAGAATAGGCGCACACTGTGTTTCAGTGTTTAACTCTGACCAGAGGCGCATATTGCTGTCATACGCTTGTTTGATCAGTGTTCAGTGCTGATATGCGCCTGTTTGTAGGTACAATACTGATGTGCGCCTGTTTGTAAGCGCATACTGATGTGTGCCTGTTTGTAGGCGTATTACTGATGTACGCCTGTTTGTAGGCGTATTGCTGATGTGCGCTTGTTTGTAGGCACATACTGATGATAGATTCTGCTAACTTCTCCTATTTTATTGATATTTGTAGGGACTTGGTTAGCGAGCTTCTTCAGAACTGGTATTGGTGATTTGGATGTTGCAGAGAGCATTCTTCTGACATCCACATCAGACAGCTCATATGGTTCTAACACTCAATCAGACAGCTCAGGACTCTTCATGTTAAGAAGGGTCTTCCTCAGATGGTAGGAAGAGCCTTTATACATGAGAGTTGGATGGTGAAGACGCAGAACTAGGAATTATATCACAAGGGTGATCTCGTTCCTAGTTCCCCTAGCGGGCTGTCTTCTCTCCACCAGTTGTATTGACAGCAGCTCATCTTTGGGCTACTGCACTCTGTGGTTCTCCTCTCATTTTTCTCAGAGAGAAGACCAGAGTTAATTCCATTGTCTGGCTCGTTGCTTCAGATCGAGACGACAAGGAATTGCCACCAACAAATAAGAAGATCCAAAGATGTAATAGACCTTCATTATCGATGAGAAGATCCAAAGATGTAATAGACCTTCATTTTGAATGAAAATCCAAGATGTAATAGATTTTCATCAAGATGTATCTATGCTTTTAAAGAAGGAATAAAGAAATAATTGTCTCATTATTCTCTTTTTTTTTAATACAATTTGATTTTGCTATGCTGTCATAGATAAAAGAATCCAGAGAGGATCACGAATATGGCAAGTTGTTTTGAAATGAATGGGTGATCATTCACTTCGATTTTCGAAGAAGAAATATTGAATGAATGAATGATCATTTAAATTTTCAAAGAAGACAACAAATGAATCAAACACGCCACTTTCGAAGAAGGGAAGATGAAGAGTCAATTATGAATGAACCGTTAGAAATGAACAAACAGTTGTGCCTCTTTCAAAAGTTGCATCAGTTCTCAAGGCTGATTGCCTATAAATTGTCAATCTCTTTTCTTCCTGTGCAAGAAAAAATGTCTTCCAAAGACTTGATCGTTCCGAAGACTGAAGAAGAAACCAAGACTTCCCTTGCTGAGCCTCCAGTGCCTTCTCAAAAAGAAAGGGGCGAAGGTTCAACTGTTCCTTCTGCACCAGGACATGATTTGATCTCCAAGTTAGTGGAGCCTGGAAAAACTGCCGAAGAAGAGGCATTAAGGACGGCTGTTTGTGAGTTCCTGGTGTGTTCAGACAATGAGATGTTTGAACGGTTGGCGAACTTTGTATTTAATCAGGAAGGGTCGGGGCCTCCTCCCCGTCCTTAATATTATGTAATTCCATTCTGCTTTTGTATAAAAATGAACTTTCATTTACATCATGTCTCTGAAAATAAAATACATTTTGTCTTTATACATAATATTTCTTGAGAAATTTGCCATTGATGGGCATCATAGCAACTCTGCCATCAATATCTGTTAATTGATAGGCTCCATTAGAGAAGACTTTATTTATCACATACGGTCCTTTCCATTTTGCCTCGAACTTGCCTTTGCTCATATGTGTCATAGTCATAGGACGTCTGACTGTAAGAACCAACTCACTTTCTTGAAATGTTCACACTCTGACTTTGCGATTGAAAGCTTTTGAAATCTGGGCCTGATAAAGTTCGATATGCAGTTGAGCTAATAACCTTTTCTCGTCGAGCGCCTCCAATTCCTGAAGCCGAAGACGATCATTATTATCTGTAGTAAGCTCATTAGCAATGACGATTCTCAATGATGGAATTTGAATTTCCAAACGTAGAACCGCTTCACATCCATATACCAGAGAAAAAGGTGTGCAACCTGTGGGGTTGCGGACAGTAGTGCGATATGCCCATAGACATTCTCCAAGTTTATCACTCCAACTGCGTTTGTTAATAGAGACAAACTTTTTAAGGAGTTGGATAATGGTCTTGTTGAATGCTTCAGCCAACCCGTTAGCCATAGGATTATAGGCTGTAGAAGCGACAATATTGATTCTGTTATCATCACAGAACCTATTAAATTTCTGGCTGATGAATTGTGGCCCATTATCATAAATTATTCGGCGAGGGACACCAAATCTATATATCACATGATGTTTGATAAAATTGATAACGCTATTAGTTTTTATTTCAGCCAAAGGTATAGCTTCAGCCCACTTGGAAAAATAATCGGTTATGGCTAAGATGAACCGATGTCCTTTATATGAAGAAGGATTGATATGGCCAATTATATCCATGCCCCAAGCTTCAAAAGGCCATGAGGCTGCAGTTGGATGAAGAAATTCCGACGGTTGGTGAATGAAATCTGCATAAATTTGACATGCACGACATTTCCTTGCATAATAAATAGCATCTGATACCATAGAGGGCTAGTAGTAGCCCATACGTCGGATACGATCCTGTAGTTTAGGACCAGGTTGATGTGCTCCACAAACGCCATCATGAGCTTCACGTAATATCTACTTTGCTTCATCACCAGCGAGACACCTCAAGAGTAATCCGTCAAAAGTTCTTCGATATAGTGTCTTAGTAGTATGATTGTAATAGAATCGAAGTGATCGACGACGGATACTTGTAGCTTCTTTAGGATCTTCTGGCAAAATATTATGTACTGCAAAATCAATGAAAGGTACTCTCCAATCCTCGCTAAGGACATTGACTTCAGTTAGGTTGCTGAATTCAATGTTGTGGTTATTTTCAACACAAAATAATTCTCTATTAGAGATAACAACCATCTGTTGTCTTTTGACATTAACTGCCAATACCGCAGCTAGGTTGGCTAAGACATTAGCTTCTGTATTGCATGCCCGACGTACATGTTCGATAAAGAATCCTTTAAATGAAGAAGCTATCCTGGTTGCTGCTTCATGGTATGGTACTAGATCATGATGTCGGACTTCATATATGCCTCTAACCTGATTAACTACCAGCTTAGAGTCACCATATACTTCGAGATATTTAATACTCAATTGTTTGGCTAATTGAAGTCCAATGATCAAGGCATTATATTCTGCCACATTGTTAGATCATGACTCATCTAAAGAATAAGCCCTTTGAATAGTTAATCCATCGGGTGAAACAAGAACAATTCCTACTCCAGCCACAAGGGTACCTTCAGGTCTAATTCTAGAAGCTCCATCAAAGAACAACCTCCAGGTAGGAAATTCTTCTTAGATTATATTTGATTCCAATGTTTCATTCGAAATCTCATCATAGAGTTTAGATGTCTCAGGGACATGATGAGCTGCTAAGAAGTCTGCAAGTGCTTAGCCTTTCACAGACTTTTGAGGAACATAAACCATATCATATTGTGCTAATAATATAGCCCACGTAGCAAGCCTAGAATTGAGTGTACTTGGCTTCTTTATGAAGACTCGAAGAGGATTGACTCGGGATATGACATGAATAGTTTGGCCTATGATGTAATGCCTTGTCTTCTGAACAACAAACATTAAGGCTAAACATTCCTTTTCTACCGGACTATAATGATGTTCAGCTCCAATCATCGTTCGGCTAAGATAGTAGATGGCTTGCTCATAGCCTTCCTTGTTCTTCTGAGCCCGCAATGCTCCCAATGAATGATTCATTGCTCGGACATACATTAAGAAGGGTATTCCTGAGATCGATGGTCCAAGAACCGATGGGCTCATTAAATACCGCTTTATGTCATCAAATGCTCGTTGACATTCCTCCGTCCAAACGAAAGATACACCTTTCTTCATTAATTAAGTAAATGGTCTGCAACATCCAGATAAATTCAAAATGAACCACCTGATGTACGCAAGTCGACCTTAGAATCCTCGTAGCTCTTTTAGGTTGCGTGTATGACGCTTCTCTTGAATGGCTTTGATCTTCTCGGGATCAACGTGTATACCCTTAGAGGTAATGACGAAGCCAAGAAACATACCACTAGAGACACCCAAGAAAGACTTGGTGGGGTTCATTTTGAGTTGATGCTGGCGCATTAGATTGAAGATAGTTTTTAAATCTTGAATGTGATCTTCTTTGAGACGACTTTTGACAGCAATGTCGTTAACATAGCTTTCGACAGTCTTTCGCAAATGATCTCGAAAGATAGTACTCATAGCCCGCTGGTAAGTTGCACCTGCGTTCTTAAGACCAAACGGCATGACTGTATAACAGTACACACCCCGAGGAGTACGAAACGAAGTATATTTTTCATCTTCGGGATCAATCCGGATTTGATTATATCCAAAAAACCCATATATGAAAAAAATTTGTTCGAATCCACATGTATTGTCGATCATAACATCAGTAATTGGGAGAGAGAATTCGTCTTTAGGGCAAGCATCATTGAGATCCCGAAAGTCTATATAAACTCGAACTTTTTCGGTCTTCTTCAGGACATGGACGATATTGGCCACCCAGTCAGGATGTTGTTCTTCTCTGATAAAGCCACAAGCTATAAGCTTTTTGACTTCATCATCAATTGCATCCATCATCTTAGGCTTGAATCGTCGTTGTTGTTGTTTGACCGGTTTGGCATTCGGCAAAATGTTAAGCTTGTGAGTTGCAATTTGAGGATCTAATCTCGGCATATCTTCGTAACTCCAGGTGAAGACGTCAATGTATTCACGAATAAGGTGAAATAATTCTTGTTTATCATCCTCTGGAAGATTTTTGCTAATGAAGATTGGCCGTGATGCACCTTTCTCTCCAATATCGATTTGGACCAGTTGATCCTCAGTAGGTGGTTCTTGTTGTTCAAAATGAAGTTCCCACTGATTGTCCATCCTTTGTGCCCAAGGTTCTATTTCAGTAGCTTCTTCAATGTCACTTTCGTCATCTTCTGAGAATTCGGCGGACACCATGTTAGAAGATACTATCACCTTATGAACATAACCGATGCTGGTATCAGAATCCCATGAGATAGAATCAGAAGAGTTTGAACGTTCTTCTTCATCAGATTCAGAAGGTTCTGAAGTTGGAAGTGGTAACGTATAACCTAGTCCTCATTTCGTTTTACTGTGGTATTGTTGTGATTTTTCTTTTGGAACAGCAATACGAAGAGGGGTTCGTCTTCCTTTACCATTGTTGAGACCTGTTCTGAAATCATAGCCCATTTTACGGATGATGGCTTTAGATTGTAGACTATAGCGTCGTAATTGTAGCATTCCTGTATCATCTCTATTATCATTATAGAGCATGATTTTTGGTTCTTCTCTTTTATTGAAGAATATAGGCTTTTTATCTTTCTTTCGAGATGGTACTAAGAAGTACGACTCTTGTATTGAATCCAGTGATACCATGTTTCGTCGAGATGATACGACTTCTATTGTAAGTGGCTTAAAGCTATCTAACATATCCAGATAACACTGAGTATAGTAAAAGATATCAGTATACTGCAAAGGAGATGCTTTATTGATTTTTACACCATCATTTACAACAGGAACTTCTTAGCAGGCTTAGTCAAATTGATGACAAGAGGGGGAGAAGAAGAACGAGAAGGAGGAGGGAGCTTTTTGCGACGAAGATCGATTACAAGCGGCTCAGAAGAGGTGAGCTCCCTTTGTTCCTGACTATCACCTTTAGGTCGCTCCTCATGGGAAGGTAGATAGATAGTCAGTGGTTGGAAAGACTGAGGACATGAGGTACGACCTTTGACTGGAATCACTAGAGTATCATTAGGTATACTTTTCTGTTCTTCATCTGTGTCCATTGCTAGTACCACCTTCATGAATTCCTCTTTGTACATACGAGAATCGTTGCAATATACTTCAACTCCTTTGAAAGGATTCAGATCTGCAACCTTTTTTTCACTACCAAAATACAGTCAATTAGCGACGGCACATTAGCGACGGATAATTTTCGTCGGCGTTAGCGACGGATTTGCGACAAATAACCGACGGAGTACCGACGACATGCAGATATATATTTTATTTTATTTTAAGGGGGAGAAAAGGTCGCTCATCCGTCGCTAGGGCGTCGGAGATATAACGACGGATACACAGATGTCGCTATGCAGTCGGTTATTTGGCAGAAATTGTTGGGAGAAGTGGCGGGACAATTCTTCGACTACGTAGCGACAGATAGTCCGTCGGCAAGTATCAAAAATAGCGACGGACTAGCGACGGATAAAATGTGATGCACGTCCGTCGCTAAATATACGACCCAGACTTAAATTGAAACGACGGGGAAAACTTTTCATTCCCTCCAAATTTCACTCTCTCTCCTCTCTCTCTCTCTCCCGCGACGGTCGGCGACCTCTCTTCTCTCTCTCTCTCCCACGATGGTGATCGGCGACCTCTCCTCTCTCTCTCGAAGGTAATCCCCTCTCTCTCTCTCTCACGGTGGTCATGGGTGCAGCGGGCCGGGGGCGTCGGGGGCTGCGGGCGCGGCGGAGAATGCGGGGGCGGCGGGTGCGTCGGGGGATGGGGGGCGGCGGGGGAGGCGGGGGGTGAGGGGGGGGGGGCGGGGGGGGGGGGGCGATGGGAGAGGTACGCTGGCGCGCGCGGGATTGCGGGGGGCGACGGGGGGCAGCGTGCTCCGGGGCAGCAGGGGGCGGCGGGGGTGGCTCGCGCGGGGCAGCGCAGGGCTGGGGGTGGCGGGGGGTGGAAGGGGTACGTGGTAGGTGTTCGACCTAACAAGCCTTGAATTGAAGAAGAAACACTGTGATTTGCCATTAGAATAGAGGAATTCAGGGAGAGAACAGAGAATTTGGGAATCAAGAAGCTAGGGTTTATTAATTCTTGAGAGTATTGGGGAAGAAGAAGAAGAAAGAGAAATAGAAAAAAGGGCTAGAGCTTAGTAATTCATCAACTACTACTTCTTACAAACAAAGAGGTATTTATAGTTCATATATACTGAGGTGTCCAGTCAGCAGCTCTCAACTGATTCCAGCCTGGCATAACTGCCTTGGTCCTTACGTGGCAATGAAGACAGGTGGCTATGATGATATGGAATAGGATGAGAAAGTCTATTGCTTTATATATATATATATATATATATATATATATATATATAAAGAAAATACAATATGAAAATATATATATATATATATCAAGGTTCAAAGTATTGGTATCGGAATAGGTATCGGACTTTTCCTATGAGTATTGGTATCGGCGATATCGGTAGTATCGGCAGTTTCGGATCGGAGTACGGATTTTTTGGTATTGGGAAACAAATAATTATCGGTAGTATCGGATTCTTTTACATTCTTTTACAACCTTATTATGCTTTCAACCTAGGTTCACAATATCGGTATCGGAATTGGTATCGGACTATTCCTATGTTGTTTAATTTTCTTTGCTGAATTGACCGGAACAAAGACCCCCAATGTCCTCATCGGTCAATATTTGGTATCGATCGGTATCGGATCGGAACATGCCAAACTGTATCGATATCGGCCGTATCGGATCGGTATCGGCCGATACTTTAAACCATGATATATATATATATATATATATATATATATATATATATATATATATATTTACTGCCTCGTCAAGTTGAACCGTGTACAACATGCTCGACGCTTAAGAGGAGGACTATCGAACTATCGGTATCGGTATCGCACTATCGGTATCGGACTATCGGTATCGGTATCGAACTATCGGTATCGGTATCGAACTATCGGTATCGCTAGCGGACTATCAGACTATCGGTATCGGTATCGAACTATCAGTATCGCACTATCGGTATCGGTATCGCAATATCGGTATCGGACTATTGGTATCGGTATCGCACTATCGGTATCGGTATCAAACTATCGGTATCGGTATCGAACTATCGATATCCGTATGTACTTAGTATCGATCGTAGCAGATTAGTATCGGTATATCGGTTTGGTATAGGTCGTATCAGATGGTATTGACCTTAGCGAATTGGTATCGTCCTATCCGATATGTATCGGCCGTATAGCTAGGATTCATACCGGCCTTATCGATTCGGTATCGAACTATCGGTATCGAACAATCGTGTCGATGGGTTCAGACAAACCCATAACTGGACCAAACGGAGTATCTTCTAGGACTTGCCTTATTGGAAAGATAATCTTATAAGGCATAATCTTGATGTTATGCATATCGAAAAGAATGTGTTCGATAATGTCTTCAATACCGTCATGGATATTAAAGGAAAGACGAAGGACAATCGAAAAGTAAGACAAGACATTACCGAGATATGCAAGCGTCCTTATCTGAACTTGATACAAAGGGGAGCTGGTAGAAAAATAACTAAGCCGATAGCACAATACACATTGAGCAAGGAAGATAGATTAATAATCTGCAAGTGTGTATCTATTTTAAGATTTTTCGACGACTATGTGTCGAATTTGTCTAGATGCGTCGATCTCAATGAACGCAAGCTAACGAAAATAAAGAGTCATGACTGCCACATGTTTATGGAAAGATTACTACCCATTGCTTTGAAAGAGTTGTTGCCTTCTGCTGTATGGGTTCCGTTGGCCGAACTATCAATATTCTTTAGGGATATTTGTTCAACTAAGTTGACTGTGCAACCCATGGTTGAACTTGAGGAGAAGATTATCTTAACAATTTGCAAGTTGGAGAAAATATTTCTTCCTGGCTTCTTCGACAGCATGGAGCATCTACCGATTCATCTAGCATACGAAGCCCATGTCGGTACATCTGTTCATTATCGATGGATGTACCCATTTGAAAGGTGCATAAAAATCGATATAATTTAAGTTGAATTTTAGTGGGTTTTAAAATTCATTCTTAATTCTTACGATAATTTGTCTCTCTAGATACCTACACCATCTAAAGAAGAAAGTTGGCAACAAGGCTCATATAGAGGCTTCGATATGCGAAGCATATCTTATCGAAGAGGTGTCAAACTTCTGCTCCATTTATTTCGATACTCATGTTAAGACAAATCGAAATAGACCTCAAAGGAATGACGAGGACGTTAAGGATGGAGGTATATTCAATGTAAGGGGCAAGCCTGTTGGGGCTAGTAAAAATCGGTGGTTGACTGACGACGAGTATGATGCCGCTCACCGATATGTCTTGTTAAACTGTGACATACAAGAAGTGAGAGATTTGGAGAATTAAGTCAGTACACTTGCACTCATTATAATCTCGAATTTGATGAATTAAGTGACTACACTTATATATTCTCATTTTCTCTAATAGTGTATTTAGAGATGAAGTCAAAATGAGGACACCCGATATTACCGATGAGGGACTTCAAAGAGAGGTTGATTGTATATTTTCGTCATGGTTTCACAAATACGTAAGTAACTGAGATTATAATTGAGGTTGATTTTATATATTTTTATAAAATATGTAAGTAACTGAGATTAGAAATATATAATCTAAAATATTTAAATTATAAATATTTGTTTACAGGTTTTATTGCCTGAAATAACACTCACTAATGAGAGTGTTTGTTATCTGGCATTGGGACCGAAGAAGCAAACAAAGACTTGGCCTGGCTGTGTCGTTAATAATGGCTTCAGGTTTAAGGCAACTCAGAATGCTATAAATGTCGAATTTATCAATGACGGTATCAGTACCAAGGATTCTAATCTTTGCATAAGAGGCACCATCTATGACGACGAACCGGACTTTGACTATTATGGTGTGCTTCGGGATATTGTAGATTTATAATATACTGGCTCATATGATATGCATATTGTGATGTTCAAATGTGAGTAGTTCGATACGACACCAAATATCGGTTGGAGAATCGATAAACAATTTGGATTTGTCGATATAAATTATCGTAGGAGGTATAGAGGGTCCGATACATTTGCGATAGCAAATCAGGCTGTTCAAGTCTACTATATAAGCTACCCAA